>QXEO01000977.1:1216814-1468318 GCA_007115705.1 Dactylis glomerata | reverse complement strand
TCTCCGCCGTCTCCATCGACCTCACCGCCATCTCCATCAACCTTGCTGTCTCCTATGATGAGGAGGGAGTAGTTCATCCCCGGGGCTGAGGGCTCTACCGGTAGCTATGTGGTTCACCTCTCTCTCCCATGATGTGATCTTTATGTGATCGTGAGCTTTGTATCATGTTGAACAAGTAGATGTTATTATTCAGATATTATGCTACTCCTATGCTTAATTATTATAGTGTACTCTAGTGATGTTATTAAAGTAATCTATTCCTCCTGCCATGGTGTAACGGTGACAGTGTGTGCATCGTGGTGGTACTTGGTTTAGGCTATGATCATGATCTCTTGTGGATTATGAGAGTAATTATTACTATGATAGTATTGAGTGATCTATTCCTCCTTTCATGGTGTAATGTTGACAGTGTGTGCACCGTGTTAGTACTTGGTCTAAGTTGCAATGATGTCTATCTTGAATTGTGATCTGATTTGGATATCTCTATGAGTGGTGTTTGTCAAGTACTTGATGAACTTTAAGGGGTGCTTCTGTAGCCACTACACAATGATTAGTGTTATTCAATAGGAGAGTAATTCAGAGTACCATAGTGGAGAGAAGTTGTTTATTTGTTCAATCATGTTATATTGTTGGGAGTGTGTCCACTAGTGAAAGTATGATCCCTAGGCCTTGTTTCCAAGCTTTGCACACCGTTTACTTGCTATTTTGTTACTTGTTTGCTCGCAGCGATATTTATTTCACATCACGTTTGCTACTTATAATCATCCATACCACTTGTATTTCACTATCTCTTCGCCGAACTAGTGCACCTATACATTTGACAAGTGTATTGGGTGTGTTGGGGACACAAGAGACTTTCTGTATCATAATTGCAGGGTTGCTTGAGAGGGATAGCTTTGACCTCTAACCTCCCTGAGTTCGATAAACCTTGGGTGATCCACTTAAGGGAAACTTGCTGCTGTTCTACAAACCTCTGCACTTGGAGGCCCAACAAGTGTCTACAAGAATAGAAGTGCGTAGACATCAAGCTCTTTTGTGGCGCCGTTGCCGGGGAGGTAAGGTAAAAGGTACTCGCATCCTCCTGTGTGAGTGCTCGGAGTTATTTCCTTTAGATTCTGCAATTACATCTTTTTGTTTCTTGTTTTTATTTTCACTAGTTAGGCTTAATGGAAAACAAAGAGTTCGCTAGTCTTTTTCCTGAGTTTAGATATGAAGTGTTTGAAGAGAAAATTGAAAAACCTTTGGAGCTTAATTTGCATGCTAATAGTGTTGTTAGTATGAATGCTTTGAACACCGTTGTTGATAATGCTATAGAAAAGTCTAAGCTTGGGGATGCTGGTTTTGTTAAGCATGATATTTTTAGTTCCCCAGCTTTAGTGGAGAAAGTTTGCTCTGATGATATTTTATCTCCCATATGTGATGTTCCTTCTTATGATGATATGTTTGAAGAATATGCTTTGCGAAATAGCTGTTCTTTAGCTTGTGATGATACTAAACCTCTAGTTTATGATGGCTATGATGATGAGTATAATATTTTCAGTTCACCTACTATTGAGGATAAAATTAGTTATGATTACAATATGCCTCCTATTTATGATGATTATGGTGATGAGAATAATTATTCTGTTGAATCTGCTCGTACTACTATTGTTCCTGTGGTGAGTATTCTCATGATAGGGATGCTTTATGTGATAGTTATATTGTTAGTTCTATTCATGATGCTACTGAAAGTTATTATGAGAGAGGGAAACATGGTTTAATGGATCTCAACAATATTGAGTTTCCCCTCTTTATGTTGCAAATCTTGAAGTGGCACTTGTTTTCTCTATCCATGCTTGCTACTATGTGCCTCGTTGATTTATTTTCTTACAAGATTCCTATGCATAGGAAGTGGTTCAGATATAAATGTCTTTCACATTTGCTTTTTGATGCTCTCTATTGCTTTAAGTTCCTATATGGCGCCTTTACCTCAAGCTCTTATATGGCGCCTACATGAGCATCTTTGCAAATTACTGCGCCTAGCACAAAGGCGTTAAAGAAACACACTCTTGGGAGATAACCCAATGTTTTATTTCCAGTACTTTTTCTTTTATTTGAGTCTTGGAAGTTATTACTACTGTAATGACCTCTCCTTATCTTTTTATTTTATTGTTGTGCCAAGAGAAGCCTCTAATTTGAGTGAGGTAAGATTTGGGGATGTTGCTGTCCTGAAACAGTTTTCGGTGCTGCACCGTAAAAATTCGTAAAAATTCTCTGTATATCTTTTGGACCTGCGATTTCTTGTGCATATGCCCCAGGTTATATCCAAACTTTCATTAGTTGAACAGTTTTTTATTTGAGCAACAGAAAACCCCTCAAAAATTCGACCTTTGTCAGCTGTTCTGTTTTGACAGATTTCTGCCAATATTTGTGTTTGCCGCTTTATCGCTTTCTTTTGAGTTCTTTTGATCACGGAACTTTTGGAGAAATTGCTACAGTAGTATTTGCTATATATGTGGTGGTTTTGAGTTGAAACCTGAAGCAAAAAGGGTTGATTGTATGTTATGCTTACACTAATGTTGCTAATAGATTTGTGTTTAGTTTTGTATGAAGGAAGTTTTCAAGTGTAGGGATTGGAGAATGATGAGATGAGTTGAAGAATGGACAAAAGCTCAAGCTTGGGGATGCCCATGCATCACCCCAAGAAATATCCAAGAAGTACAAGCGTCAAAGCTTGGGGATGCCCCCGAGGCACCCCTTCTTCATCGGCAAAAATCAGGTCACCTTTCAAGACACTATATTTTTATTGCTTCATGCACTATGTGTTTTTCTTGGAGCGTCAGTTGTTTTAGTTTTCTTAGTTAGTTTTGTTTTGTTTGCTGCAATAAATGGTTAGATCACATCATGTTTCTTTTGGAGGAGATGAACTCGCTTTTCATTTGCCAAGAACACTCCATTTTCACTCTTATCGTTTCAACGAGTGTTCTCTTTTTCTGCTACTGCGTTTAGCTTGCATTTTTCGCCTTGATTTGCGTTCAGACCTTGTCATATGTCTTCATCAAGGTGTATTTTTGCCTCTGATATTTATTGGTTTTCATCAAAAGAGGTGTCTTAAAAATTTCAAATGGTGTTGGAAAAGAGAAAAAGCTTTATGCAAAAAAGTGGTACAAGAAGGAGCTTGTGTAGACTGTGGCCTAGGCTTTTTCATGCCATGCTTGATGTCTTTTGGATAGTATGCTTAGTGGTTTTGCTGTAACATGACTTGTCTCAAATAACTGAGATTGCTTAATGAGCCTT
Source organism: Dactylis glomerata (assembly GCA_007115705.1). Lineage (NCBI taxonomy): Eukaryota > Viridiplantae > Streptophyta > Magnoliopsida > Poales > Poaceae > Dactylis > Dactylis glomerata. The sequence goes on along the minus strand of QXEO01000977.1, from coordinate 1,465,042 downwards.
TGAAAAATCATGCGTTGTTTTTATTGTATGGAAGCATTATTTTGGTTTTCTCCTTGATGCTTTATTTGGGTTGACTTGGCGCATGCTCACACATGTTAGACTCTTACAAAGTCGCCAATAGCCTTCATGATCATTTAGTTTTTGACTTTTGATGCCATCTTATACTTCTTTTAATGTTGCTTTGTCGCTATGCATGATTATGGCCATTATTGCTCTCTTAGTTGGTCGCTCCCAGTCTTTTGCTAGCCATCATTTTGTACTGAGTATGAGCTCTACTCGTGCATCCAACTCCTAAAAACCAAGTTTGCCATTGTGTCCACTATAAATTCCTATGCATGGTATTTGCAAGCCATTCTATGTAAATTTTCATGTGCTACCTTTCAAAAAACCTTCAAAATACTTCTCATTTTGTGACACTGTTTTCAGCTCATGGGGACGTAGTGGTCGGATTTACTATCTTCCATATTGCTTATTCCAAAAAGAAAAAAAAGAAAAAGGCACTCCTCCAAGGAATGTGAAGTTGGTGGGCACCCGATGGAATCGTTAGCCATGGTTTTTGAAAGGAAAAAGGTGGGGAGGAGTGCCAAGCTTTTAAAAGAGCACAAAAAGTGCCAATCTCTCTCTCAAAAACTTGCTTTCATTTTGTATGGAAGATAGTAAGAACCCATTGCCAGTCGTTGACAAAGACAACACCTCTCAAAACCAGTTTTATCTCTCTGTTTTACAAATGAAAGCTCTAGCACATGTTTAATCACTGCTTCCCTCTGGACGGGCCTTTCTTTAGTTTTATGTTGAGTCACCACCTTCTATCTTTTGCACATAAGAGAGCATAGTTGTCCTTCTGAGTATAATGTGCATTGTCCCAAAGTTTTCATTGATTGATTCATGATCATGGTTTCACTTGTTCTCAAATTACTTGTATCTAGTCGCCCTCTTAAACTTGAAGGTGTCCTATGCATTTATGTTTTGCTCTCTGTCGTCGTGGTGAAACAACATATGCCATAGGATGGCTTAAATGGGGGCCGAACTAGATGCTGGAGGATTCGGGAGAGGGGAACGAGCTAAAAAGCACGACAGAAAGAGACACTGATCTACCCAGGTTCGGGGCTCTCGTAAGGAGATAACACCCCTACTCCTGCTCTACTGATGGTATATTTGGGTTGATGTAGTACACAACAATGGTGCTTCCAAGCTCTCTGCTAGAGAAGGAAGATGAACTGCTAAGTGTAGGAACACAGAGTGACCAACCAACCTTCAACCTTCTAACCCCCTTGCTAGAACTCCCTGTGCCACCTTATATAGTGGTGGCCAGGGTTACAACGGTCATAGAAGACCAGGAGACACCAACTACACTCCAAATAGGACTTGCTGTCGAGGGCAGACGCCCACGACTTTCTCCCTGATTGCTCTCGATGGGACTCCCCTTGCTGTACCTTGTACTTCCAGGACTGTGGCCTTACCTCTGTGCGGTAAGCTCGTACTTGTGCACAGTGAGGGTAGGTAACCTCCACTGTGCACCCTGCCACCTTACTCTGCTACCATGCTTGGATGTTTTCTTCCTTGATTGTAGGGATGTGACACCTTGGTTGACTTAAGTATCCCGGATATGACCGTTGGCCATACCCAGGACTTATATGCCGGACCAACGACCTACGAGGGTCGGGTAATCCGGCCTCCCCTGCTCCTGCACAACACACCAAATGGTTAGGCCGGCATATCTAAGTATATGCCGGCACACATATATCAGTATTCCGGCTATACCGGCATATCCAGACACCAGCCGGGATATACATATATGCCAATCTGGCCGATGCTCTCATATTCCGGCCAGACCCTTCCTTGATAACCCGGCCCAAGTCAACCATAGACCTTGTGTCTTTCTAGTCTCTTTGACCCTACCGGGGGTCATCCCCCCGACACTAGTCCCCGAAGCTGCCGAGGTTCCCCAGTCATAACTGTGGAGCCTTGACAGGTTCAACATACCTTTCTTCATTATGCCCCGGCGATCAGATTTGTATGCCGGCACATCTGCACATATCCCGGCCTCTGTTCCTGTTCCAAAACTTATTCCGGCCGGTCCCGAGGGTATTCCGGACGGAACATATACATCGGGCAATTAATCCGACATATAGACGAGTCTTCCTCGAGAAGCCATGCCTGACAGCTTTGCATCGAAACTTGTAACTGCCCTGCCACCTCGAACGGTCACCCACGATGTGACGGTTCACAGTGCAGCAGTTACTTCTTGCCATCATTGCGTCATGGCACGGTTACAGGAACCGCCGCCCCACTCCGTGCCGCCACGTGGCGACTCTCTGCAGGAACGGTCGGGGGAGTGGAACACTCCCACGATCCCCACGACCCTGACCTGGCAACATATAAATAGGGCGGCGGGGGTAGACTTATCTTTTTACCCCCACCATCGTCTTCCTCGCCTGCTCCTTTGCCTCCTGCGCTCCACCGCCGGTCCGAAGAGCAGCATCTCCGCCGCAGCCGTCCTGCTCCCCGCCGACGCCGACGCCCGACGACGCACGGCATCACCATTGATGACGCCGCCGCCGCCGCCTCTTCTCCGCGACATTGCAGGGAGATTGGATCTCTTCCTGCACGCTCGCCGCCGCTCCATCGTCGCCGGCCAAGCTCCGGTGAGACCTCCCTCTGTTCTTCCTCTTTGATGCTTCTTCATAGCTTCTCATTGGTAACCACGCTTGCATAGATCCGCTTCAGTTCCTCTGCTTGTTATTCTTTGGATTTGATTAGCGTTGCCTAACAACGTTCTCGAGTGTTCTTCCTTAGAAGTTTTACCCTTATTTGTTTCCTATTTTAACTGCCTCGGTAGATCTTTTTATCTCTACTAACATTGGTGAGGGCGGTATGCCGGAGAGACTAACCTTCCTCTTTTCTCCGGCCTTGATAGGAATATCACCACGGGACTCCGGCTCTCACGCCTTATCCCGGCCAGTAAGATGGCATCTTCAAGCATGACGGGTACCTCGGCCTCTGAGGAAGATACCTCGGCCCGAACCCAGGGACGCTCCGGCTGGGAGGGGTCGGAGGTTACTCCGGCCGAGATATCCTGGGTCACCTCCACCAGGAGAGTCCCGGAGGGCGTAGCATGCCGGCTACCAGCAGGAGAAACTGTGCCGGCACCTGAACCTGGCGAACGCGTCGTCTTCATCGCCCACTTCGAGCGTGGCTTCGGCCTGCCGGCATCGGATTTCTTCCGGGACTTCCTGAACACCTACGACCTACAACCTCATCATATCCCGGCCAATGCCGTGATGATCCTCTCCGCCTTCGCTGCTTTTTGCGAGGGCTATGCCGGCATAGTGCCCCTTACTCAAGGCTGGGCGAAGTACTTCCAACTGCGGAAGCAAGTCGTCCAAGAGCCGCCCCGGAGCAAGGACGACCCGCCGGAGACGGCCCAGGAAAAGAAGGACCGCCCCATGACCCTCTGCGGCGCGGCCACCATCATGTCCCGAAAGGGCTCGGACTTCCCCAAGGTGGAACTCCTGGAATCTTGCAAGAAGTGGCAGAAAAGCTTCTTCTACGTCAAGAACACCACCGACGAGGATCTGCTCAACCTGCCGCCATTTGTGGACGAGCCACCCTTGGCTATGACGAACTGGACCTACAACCCGAAGAACTCGGTGATGCCGGTGAATGCGCTTCACCGGGTTAAGGGCGAGCTCCTGGATGCCGGTCTTACTCCTCAAGACCTGGTGGCCTGCTATATAAGCCGGCGCGTCTCCCCTCTGCAGCGCCGGTCGCACAAGATCTGCCAGATGAGCGGGCCAATGGACCCCAACCGGCACTCCACACACGAGCTGACTCCGGCCGACATTCTGCGCCGGATTAAGGATGTCTGCAAGTCCTCTCAGGCCACTTTTGCCTGGGGGCTAGAACCATACAGCCGGGATAGGCCCGCCCCAACGGTAAACCATCTTATCCGATACATAAAGTCCATGTCCGGCACATAGATACTTAAGCCGACATATGTCTGTTTGCCGACACATATCATATTGATCCGACATACCTCTACCACCGGCATATTTCCTTGTCTGAATACTTGACTTTGCTGTTTATACAGAAATTCAGCTTCCAAACCATGGAGAACTCCCGGATCAAGATCGCGGCGGACCGCACTGTTGCGGATGTTGAAGATCCGGATCATTGGGATAAGCTTCCCAGGAGCACCCGTGCTGCAGCTGCCATGGGTAAGGGCTCTTCATCCCGGCATTATACTCAAGACCGGAGTGAGATTGATTCTGACGAGGAGATCCTGCTGTACTATGACCCGATGCCACTTGCGTACGCCTTTCCAGAAACACCTATTGCTTACGAGTTTGCAATGCCGTCCTCAGCTATCCCGGACGATATGGTTATCGACGCCGCCCCTCTGAACCAGGGACCTCCTTCCACCGGCGGACGTGCCGGCCGGAAGCGAGGGGTGAAGCCCCAGTCCGACATACCTCAGAAGTCGAAGAGGCAGAAGGTCAGCGTGCCCATACCGAAGAAACAGAGGCCTGTTGCCTCGGGGTAAGTTTCCTTTTCTTTGCATTTCCTCCGACATATCTCTTGCTTGTACTACTGACTTGATGTTTTCTCTCTTTCAGAGCTCCTCTTGCGCCGGAACAAGCTTCTGGCTTGAGTGGCGACCCGAAGGTTACCAAGCCCGCTGCCCCTGCTACCTCCAACATTCCCTCTGCCAGTCACACGACCTCCCCGGCGCCGGCATCTTCGCCTGCGCCCGACAAGACCACCTCCCCGGCGAAGGACGTCCCTCCGCCGGCACAAGACACCTCTGCCCCGACGTCCACATGGACTCGGGGGCTCAACAGGAACCTCCGGCTCCTGATGTCCACATGGACACAGGAGCCCACCAAGAAGCCCCAGACTCCGGCGCGCCCACCAGCGACGCCGGCACAACTGACGACGCCGGCGCAAGTGACAAGAGCGCCGGCACAGACATCAAGGGCAAAGGCCCTTTAGTGCTGGAAGTCCGGACTTTTCCGGATCCTGCTCCCGCTGGCCAAGAAGCACCCGAGACTCCTTCAGCTGACAAGACCCCAGCACCGGCCAAGACCACTGCACCGGCCAAGACCACTGCACCGGCCAAGACCACTGCACCGGCCAAGTCCACTGCCCCGGCCAAGACCACTGCACCGGCCCAGACCGGCACGTTGAAGATTCAGCCGGCCAAGTCCGGCACACCATCTGCCGCAACTGCTCCTCCTAAGGCAGCGTCCCGGACCAGCTCTGCTCTGGCCCTGCATCTTGGCAGGGCAGCAGCCCGGCCGGGGTACCGGACCAGCTTCTTCGACACCCCAGAACTCGAGGGCCTCGTCCCTCTTGCGACGAAAAGTGATCAGAGCCTCGGCTCTCTTAAGGAGCAGTGCACCAAGTGGAACGACGCCAGCAACATGGACACTGCGGACTCAAGGAGCAAGAAGCTGGCCGAAGCCAAGACCAGTGGCGACCCAAGCGACTTCCTGGCAGCGAAGCCCATACCGATCGCCAGCGAGCTCCTCAGCATCCAGCAAAGACTTCACAAGTTGGCCTCTGCCACCAACGTAAGTCCTCTCTATTTACACACATATCCCCAGTCCCCGAAAATGTCGGCTGTCCGGGATATGGACATCCGGGATTTTCTCATAGTCCTTTAGCTAGCTTCTTTTGAATTAACTGCCGACATATGAGCTCGATCCGAGCTTCAAATCCTAGTCACCGAGGGCCGGGATAGGTGCGCAGCACCTGTGCCGGGTCTTTAAAAGAATGATCACTTGATAAAATCTTCACTTTAATTATCATGTCAAATTTCTCTGCTGACATTTCAAATCCCGGCATTTTTGCAGCGCATGAACAACACCCGGGCCGACATGTTCCATGAGTTGGTGTGCGAGCACCGGAAGCTATCTGACGCACACAGCAAGCTTCAGCAGGAGCTGTCCCAGAAAGGTAATCTTTGCCGACATACTGCTGTATGCCGGATATCTTTCCTCTCTTTACTTTGCAATGCTTACTCTTGCCGACACGTAACCTTGTGCCGACATTCTTCAGCTGGTGCCGAAGCGCAAGTCACCGAGCTTCTCAAGAGGGTGAAAGAGCTTACTGGTATGCCGGATCCTGCTGTTACCCGGATAGCTACTTTATACTTCAAATCCTTTACTCTTTGTCACTGTTTTCTTTCTTCAAATCCTTTTAACTTGAAATCTTTGCAGATGAGAAGGCTGCACTGGAGGCACGCCACCAGGATTGTGTGTCCTCGGTGGATGTGGCCAAGCAACTGGACGACCGGGATGCCGGTCACAAGGCCGAGGTTGAGCAGTTGAAGGGTCGGATCACCGAGCTGCTGGACGAAAAGGAACAGAGGGAGGGCCTACTGAAGAAAACCCAGACCCTGCTTGTTACCTCCGAGACTGATGCCGCCAACGCCCATGCTGAACTGGATAGCCTGAAGGAGCAGGCCACCAAATGGGAGGTTACAGTTGCACAGCTGAATGCCGACCTTGCCCGTAAGCTTCAAATCCTTTCCCCTTTTATCCTTCCCGACATAGTGTAATCTTTTTCGGCATAGCATCTATGCCGACATATTTTCCTTTTGCTAACATTGTTTCTATTCTGCAGGCATGTTTCCCGCTTCCGTCGCTGACGTTGAGAGGGCTTTGCAGTTGGACCGAGAAAACCGGGGTGTTCCGGTTGACTCGCCCAACTGGGACATGTCGGAGCAGCTGCTGGCCCTGCAGTCCCGGAAGGAGGCCATGACCCTTTACACTGAAGAGCTCTTCTACGGCGCCCAGGAGGCATTCTCTGCCCTCTGGCCGGGACAAAGGACTCCCACTGATCCCGTCGACCTCGGCAACGATCTGCAGCTGGCCAAGGTTCGCCTCCGGGAGTGGCGAGATTCCGGCGCGAGGGTTGGAGCTGACGAAGCTCTCACCTACTTCTTGTCCTGGTATGAAAAGGCTGACTTGGAGACTTTGCGCACTGTGCGCGAAGGATCCATCTGGACCACGGATCCGGAACATATCCGGCGCCGACGGGAGCTGGCCCACAGCTATGTGGACTATGCCGACACCGACGCCTTCGTTCGGGATATCCGTGAGCCGGAGAAGAAGGACGATGCCGGGACATCCGCCGCTGCTGAGGGCTCCGACTCCAGCCAGGATGAAGATGAAGCTGAAGAGGCCGACACTGATGTCCCGGAACAGGCATCTGCCCCGGGCGGAGGTGATGGCTCCATTCCATCTGCTGGGTCCGGCACACCTGAAGCCGCCACTTCCACTGCTACCGCTCCACCTGCCGGCGGCTCTGCTTCTGCCACTGCTCCTTGACTTTGGAGCATAAAAACTTTAAGTTTTATCAGATCCCCGGTATGCCGGGTGCAGATGTAATATACACGTTTAATTTCCTTTGGTTTGCTTCCTGAACAAGTTTTATCTTGGTTTGCTTGTTACTAATGCCGGATCATCTTTTGGCTAAGTCACCGAGTTGTTTTCCTGTTTCCTCAATTTCACAACCTTGGCTACTTGTCTACCTTAATTGGCTTTCGACGTATGAGTCTCAAGGTTGCTTCCTCGAACATACAGTACTTTAACTTTGAGACTTAGACTTCAAATCATCCGACACTTTAAATTTTAACTTTAGCTTTAACGAAAATGTCGGTTCGCTTGCTTTGTATTTCCTTAGCCGTTTTCCATGTGTAGACAATCTCCGGCATCTACTCTTGCTAGCCATGAAGCCGGGTTTCGGACAGCAGCTGAGTCGAAGAGTGGCCTTTGATGCCGACACATTACTAGGCCGACCTAGGAAACACTCAAATAAAGCCAGCCGGCATATAACAAAAAATTGTAAATAAACAACAAATATACCTCGGAGCTAGTTACCCGGCTTCTTCGGGATGCCGGTATTTCATTCATTAGTCTTGTGCCGGCACAACACGCCGGCATACAAAGGAAAATATGGAAATACATACATTGTGTTGCTCAGGAGTAAAAGGGGCGCAGTAGAGCTATGTTCCATGGCCTCTTGGTTTCTTCTCCGGACCTGTCCACCTTATTCTTCTTGGGGTCCTGCGCATCTATAAGATAATAGGCATCATTGTGCAGAGCTCTGCTCACAATGAATGGCCCCTCCCATGGAGGAGTTAACTTATGCCGGCCTTCTGTTCCTTGCTTTAGCCGGAGTACTAGATCTCCCTCTTGAAATCTCCTTGGATTTACCTTCTGCGCATGATAGCGTCTGAGGTTCTGCTGATATACTGCTGTTCTTGACAGAGTTATTTCCCTTGCTTCCTCTAGCAGATCAACATCATTTTCTCTGGCTTCTTTAGCCTCGTCCTCAGTATATAGCACTATTCTTGGTGCATCATGTATTACATCTGTTGGAAGCACCGCTTCTGCTCCATACACCAGGAAAAATGGTGTGTAGCCTGTTGATCTATTCGGAGTTGTTCTTAAACTCCACAGCACTGCTGGCAGCTCATCTAGCCAACATCCCGGAGTTTTCTCCAGGGGCTCTATCAGCCGGGGTTTTATGCCGGATAATACTAGCCCATTCGATCTCTCTACTTGGCCATTGGCACAAGGGTGGGCAACCGACGCAACGTCCAGCCGGATTCCCACCTCCTCACAAAATCTGGCAAATGGCCCTTGGGCAAAGTTTGACCCATTGTCAGTGATGATGCTATGAGGAACACCATATCTCAAGATTATATCCTTTAAGAATTTCACTGCTGTGTGACCATCACACTTGCTTATGGGCTTCACTTCAATCCACTTGGTGAACTTGTCCACCATGACCAGGATATGGGTCATTTTCCCTCTGGCCGGCTTAAAAGCCCCGACCATATCCAGGCCCCAAACTGCAAAGGGCCAGGTTATTGGGATAGTTTTCAGGGCAGATGTCGGCTGATGAATCTGGTGGGCATATCTTTGACAGCCATTACATTTCCGGACCAAGTTTTCTGCCTCTTGCAGTGCCGTTGGCCAATAGAAGCCATGCCGGAATACCTTTGCCACCAATGCCCTGGACGAAGCATGGTGACCACACTCCCCCTGGTGAATTTCCCGAGCATCTCCAGACCCTCCGCAGATTCGACACATCTCTGCAATACTCCGGTGGTACTTCTCTTGTATATTTCTTTGTTGATGATGGTATACGCTTTGGATCTCCTTATAACCCGGCGGGCCTCGGTTTCATCCGCCGGCACTTGACCATCCACCATGAAGTTCATGATAGGACGTGCCCATGAGGGCACTTCCCTGACCGTGAACACTGCCTGATCTATTTCCATCGTCTTGACCGACACATAATCGATCTCCATGGGCTGCGAAGTCCCCGGGACTGAAGAATCAGTCCCCGGGTATGCCGGAGCAGTCCCCGGGTATACCGGCACAACCTCTTGGCACATTTTACCCTTGCCTTTAGTTTTGCTCCGGAATACTGTACTAACAGCATATGCCGGCCCAGTCCCCGGGACTGAGGAAACAGTCCCCGGGTTATCCGTCCTGGCTCCGGCATCTATCTCCATTGGAACTGCTTCGTCTGGACCTGGCGGGACATAAATGGAGGATGACTCCGGCGAGGGTTTGATCGATGGCTTCCTCAGATGCTCCAGCGAAATGCCGGGCGGGATTGAATCTCGGGAAGACCCCAGCTTGGATAATGCATCGGCTGCATCGTTCTGAGCCCGGAGAACGTGCCGGAACTCACAACCTTCAAAGTAACCACTTAACTGCTGCACTAGGAAACGGTATGATGCCATGTTAGCATCATGCGCGTCCCATATGCCGGAACACTGCTGAATCACTAAGTCAGAATCCCCGAAGCACATAATCCGGCGAATTCCTATGTCCTTAGACACCTTCAGGCCATGCACAAGTGCCTCATATTCCGCCACATTATTTGATGCTGCAAAGTGAATCTGCAGGACGTATCTCAGCTGGTCATTCTTTGGTGAACTGAGAACTATGCCGGCACCCAAGCCATGGATTGTCTTGGACCCATCGAAATGCATCCTCCAATAATTGGCATCTGGCAATGGTGGCTCATACTGTATCTCGGCCCAGTCAATAAAGAAATCAGCCAAGACCTGGGACTTGATTGTATCCCTCTTATCGTACTGCGGTGTATATGGTGAAAGCTCTATTGCCCACTTTGCTATTCGGCCGCTGGCATCTTTGTTGCCTATAATTTCCGAGATAGGGGCCTCGGCCACTACCCGGATTGGATGCTCTTGGAAGTAATGCTTGAGCTTCTTGGCCGCCATATAGACACCATAGGTCATCTTCTGATAGTGGGGGTAGTTTTGCTTTGAGGTGGAGAGGACTTCACTCAGATAATATACCGGCCGCTGCACGGTTTTGCCTCCTTCCTCTCGCTCTACTACCACCACAGCACTGACAACGGTCCTATAGAAATGCTCCCGGGGCATCGGAGACGCTAATACCGGCGCTGTCGACAACAACTGTTTCAATTCCTTGAAAGCTGCATCTGCTTGCGTTGTCCAGACAAATGTGTCGGACTTTTTCATCAACTGATATAACGGCAGAGCTTTCTCTCCCAGCCGGCTTATGAAGCGGCTCAGGGATGCGAGGCACCCAGTGAACTTCTGTACTTCCCTCAAATCTGTCGGCGGCTTCATCCTTTCTATGGCACGAATCTTGCCGGGATTCACCTCAATACCCCGGCTGGAAACAAGGAAACCGAGCAACTTGCCCGCCGGCACACCAAAGGTGCACTTAGCCGGATTCAACTTCATCCAGAATCTCCTCAGGTTCCCAAAGGTTTCCCGGAGATCATCTATGAGAGTCTTGCTCTCCTTGGTTTTTATGACGATATCATCGACATATACCTGCACATTTTTATCTATCTGATCGTGCAAACACTTTTGCATGCACCTTTGGTAAGTTGCGCCGGCATTTCTTAAACCGAACGGCATAGTGAGATAGCAATAAGCCCCGTACGGGGTAATAAAGGATGTCTTTATTTGATCTGGCTCAAACAAGGGGATCTGGTGGAAACCAGAATAGGCATCTACGAATGATAACAGTTCACATCCGGCTGTGGAATCAATCACTTGATCGATCCGAGGCAGCGGGAATGGATCTTTAGGACATGCCTTATTCAAGTTGGTGTAATCAACACACATCCGCCATACTTTCACTATGGCGGGCTCGTCTTTCTTCTTTTCCACCAAAACCGGATTAGACACCCAATCCGGATGAAGTACTTCCTTGATAAAGCCAGAGGCTAAGAGCCTGGCCACTTCCTCCCATATGGCTTTCCTTCTATCGCCGGCATTCCGCCGGAGCGGCTGCCTCACTGGCTTAGCATCGGGTCTCACGTGCAATGCGTGCTCAGCCAGCTCCCTCGGCACACCTTGCAGGTCCGAAGTAGACCATGCAAAGATATCCCGATTCTCACGGAGGAAGCTGATGAGCTCGCTTTCCTATTTGGGATCCAAACTTGCCCCAACCAGGGCATGGCGCTCCGGGAAAGCTTCATCCAGAGGCACCTTTTTGACTTCCTTACTCACTTGAAAAGAAACGCTGCCACCGGGATTTGTCATGCCCGGCATATATTTACCGGCCACGACCGTCTCCGCAATCTCCACTGCTCGCTTGAGCCTCTTTCTCTCCTCTGCAATGATCAGAGTCTCGGCCAGATTGGATCCGGCGGTGGCACATGCCATCGAACGCTTGTAATCACCAATGATGGTGATCACTCCTTTGGGTCCCGGCATCTTCATCTTCAGATACGCCACATGCGTAGAGGCCATGAATTTTGCCAGTGCCGGTCTACCCAGCAAAGCATGGTAGGGGCTCTCCAGATCAACCACCTCGAACATGAGGTTTTCCACCCTGCAGTTATCCCGGCTGCCAAACATCACATCCATCCTGATCTTGCCCATCGGCGCACACGAAAGTCCCGGCACAATGCCGTGGAACGTGGTCTTGCTCGGTTCCAGCATATTTTCCTTGATTCCCAGCTTCTCCATCGTATCCCGATACATGATGTTGATGCTGCTTCCATTATCAATGAGGACCTTGCTGAATCTTACGTTATTAGCCGGCCCGACGAATGTCGGATCCATCACCAGAGCATATCCGCCGGGATTTGGCATGATCCGGGGATGATCTGCCCTATCCCAACCAACAGCCTGGTCAGACCAGTACATCAGCTTTGGCACAGCCGACATAACGGCATTCACCTCCAGACTCCGGCGGTACAAGCTCTGCTTGTCTGTCCTCTCGGTCTCAAAGACCATATAGCTCTGATCATACTCCTTGTACTCATTCCGGCCCGCTCCTGGGCCTCCGGCGTTATGTTCCGGATTATAGCTCTGGTCAACTTGATTTACGCCGGCATTTCCGGCGTTGCTCTGATTCCCAGGATTAACCGGCCTAGGTGGGACTGCAATCGTATTGGCCCCTGTCAACGGCGATGGAGCTGCCGGGACAGAGGGTCTAGCCGGTCCCCAGGGACCTGCACGACCTGCTAATATGTCGTCCAGCCACGAACAGTTCCTTGTCAAATGGTTTGCCGGCTTTCCCGGCTGGAATGTGTGGAACACACAAGGCTTGTCCATGGCAAGACCCACTGTATACTTCGGCCACTGCTTCTTCTGGCCGGCGGCTCCGCCGGCATTCTTGTTGGTCTAGACATTCTTCTTCTGGAACGTCTGTGCTTGCTGCTGCGGCTGCTGCTGAGGCTGCTGATAGTTCTCATATCTCGGACGCTGGCTATTGCCGGCGCCCCCTTGCTCTTCCTCCACAGCTGCAACTTGTGCTGCCCCATACCGGTGATCCGGCCTTTCCTCTCTTCTCTTGTTCCGGTTATCAGTGCGATAATATTGCCCTGATCTCCCGGCATTGCTGGTGTTCCCCTGGGTTTGCCCCTGTCCTTGTGAATCGAGGCTGGGCTGCTTGGGATCTCCCAGAGCATAACTATCAGTGATCTTGATTGTTTCGGCCAGCGTGGCCGGCATTTGCCTCTGAAGCTTTTGCCACAGCATGGTGCCATGTTGGCACCCATGAGCGAACCACATGATGGCCTGCTGCTCATTGATTCCTTCGCAGGAATTGCGCAACGTGCACCACCTGGTCAGATAGTCACGGTCAGTCTCATTCACTCCTTGCCGGCAGTTAGCCAGCTGCTGCGGACGGTTGGGCCTCTTGTATGTACTAGTAAAGTTCGACACAAACTGCTCTTCGAAATCAATCCAGCCGTTGATACTCCCGGCCGACAAATTATTCAGCCATATCCTGGCTGGACCTTCCAACATCTGCGGCACATATCGTACCGCCCATCTGAGGTTTCCTCCGGCGATGTTCACCGCTGTGGAGTAATCCTCCAACCAATCTTCCGGCTTCGTACTGCCATTATATGTCCTCGCGCCACGCGCGAGCTGGAAGAAGTAAGGCACCGGCTCCCCCATAATCCGGGGTCCGAAACACATAGGGCCCGGAGCTCCTTGTCTCTCCACCAACTCTGATTGGTGGATCTTGTCCAGCTTGAAACGTGCATCATTGGCTTCCAAGGACCGAGGTCCAAGCCGGGATGCTATTGGGCCTGCGATCATCTGCTGCTGCTGCTCCGGCTGATGCTGCTCACTATGCCGGCCTTGCTGGTGCTGCTGCTGATATCCCGCCCTGGCAAGGGCGGAATTGCCGTCATCCTCTCGATGTCCCGGATGAGCTGCACCCTGCTGCTGCGCTGCACCTCCGACGCCCTGTTGCTGACGCCGGGCTGCACTGTTACTCCGGCCACCACCGGCCGCGCCTGCTTCATGCCCGGCCGGCACACTCTGGCCGGGCTTCTTGCTGCCGACATACTTGTCAGCTTGGCCGACATTCTTCTGCACCACCGCCTGCTTTCCGGCGGCAGCCGGATCGTACACCTGGATCTGCTTGTCCCGGCGGCCAGAGGTCACACTTCCGGCACGCCGGGCGCTAGGATGCGGGGACGAGGCTTGGCCCCTCGACCTCGCACCGGCACCTCCCGCCGACACAATGTACTGGGACGCCCCGGCACCCGGGTTTGCCTTCTTAAAGGCCTCCTGCTGCTTTGTAGCTTCAGACAAAAGTTGGTTAAGCCGGGCTTGCTGCTCACGCAGTGCTTCGCCGGATAAACAAGATAAATCCTTAGCTACCTCGGCCGCCGCTCTAAGGTTCTTTACTGGCGAACTATAGACTACCTTAGGCACAGTACTAGTTGCGGTATGACTCTTATCTCTAGCATCTTTTCCTATCTCAGCATTAAGATTTCTGCCTCTAGTTTTAACCTCTTCTATCCGGCTAGGCCGGATTACTACAGGAGTAAAACCATGGGCTGCCTCATACTCACGGAGTTGCCGGTTAAACCGTTCGCGCTCCTGGTTCATAGCCAGGGCCTCGTCGACGAGGGCCTGACGAGATCCCTCTAGGACCTCCCTTGTCTGCTCCGGATCAACGCCGGATCGCACCGGCTCGAGAAGCCGGTCGATGATGGGAAGAAGAACCTCGCCCCTAGCCGGCACACCGGAAGTGCCGGCCAGGTTCTCCGCACGCTCCAACGGAGGACGCGCCGACCTCTTGACCTTCGGCGGCTCCGGAGGAGAAGCTCCGGCCGCTGCTGCTTTGTCGGCATCTTCCGCCGGCGGCACGGATGTGCCGGCCATCATCACCTCAGCCGGCTCTACTGAGCGAGCGCTACGCCCAGCGTGAGCCAGCCGATGTGACGGAGGATCCGACGCCACCAGCACCTCCTTCCTGCAAATTCTCTCAGTCCCCACGTACACCTCGTGGGAACCAAAAGACATAATCCGGCCATCCCTGGGGAACGGCCGGCCACCGAGACAACCGGCGTTGTCACTGACGAAACTGAGCGAGCCTAGCCTCTGGACGAGGCCAGAGACCACGCGCACTCCCGAAGCTGCTATCACAGACCCCGTCCGAATGAACACTCCGCCCAGCATATCGAAGAGCCCCACGGTGGGCGCCAAATGTCGTCGTGGTGAAACAACATATGCCATAGGATGGCTTAAATGGGGGCCGAACTAGATGCTGGAGGATTCGGGAGAGGGGAACGAGCTAAAAAGCACGACAGAAAGAGACACTGATCTACCCAGGTTCGGGGCTCTCGTAAGGAGATAACACCCCTACTCCTGCTCTACTGATGGTATATTTGGGTTGATGTAGTACACAACAATGGTGCTTCCAAGCTCTCTGCTAGAGAAGGAAGATGAACTGCTAAGTGTAGGAACACAGAGTGACCAACCAACCTTCAACCTTCTAACCCCCTTGCTAGAACTCCCTGTGCCACCTTATATAGTGGTGGCCAGGGTTACAACGGTCATAGAAGACCAGGAGACACCAACTACACTCCAAATAGGACTTGCTGTCGAGGGCAGACGCCCACGACTTTCTCCCTGATTGCTCTCGATGGGACTCCCCTTGCTGTACCTAGTACTTCTAGGACTGTGGCCTTACCTCTGTGCGGTAAGCTCGTACTTGTGCATAGTGAGGGTAGGTAACCTCCACTGTGCACCCTGCCACCTTACTCTGCTACCATGCTTGGATGTTTTCTTCCTTGATTGTAGGGATGTGACACCTTGGTTGACTTAAGTATCCCGGATATGACCGTTGGCCATACCCAGGACTTATATGCCGGACCAACGACCTACGAGGGTCGGGTAATCCGGCCTCCCCTGCTCCTGCACAACACACCAAATGGTTAGGCCGGCATATCTAAGTATATGCCGGCACACATATATCAGTATTCTGGCTATACCGGCATATCCAGACACCAGCCGGGATATACATATATGCCGATCTGGCCGATGCTCTCATATTCCGGCCAGGCCCTTCCTTGATAACCCGGCCCAAGTCAACCATAGACCTTGTGTCTTTCTAGTCTCTTTGACCCTACCGGGGGTCATCCCCCCGACAGGTATCAGAGCCATCCTGACTGTAGGAGACCTTAGTTAGCATGGGCGTTAGATAGGAAAGTAATATTTTGCTAAAACTATTTGCAAAGGTTATTTCTTCTAAGTAGCCAATAGTATGGCTTATACCTTTCTCACCTCTTCAAAACTTCTAAATCTTATCTCTATAGTTTCCAAAGATGTTTGAAGTTTATTACTCCATCTATCTCATCTTCTTCAAAACTACCTGTTGGACGATGTCCCCAAATAGACCTGGAGCTTAGCAGCACAATATGGAGCAAACTTCAGAAGGACATCTTCAAACCTCTCCAGCTGCAAAGGAGGAAGGATATTGACAAATATTTTTCTTTTGGTTGACACCAACTGCTCTGTCAAGAAGCTGACCTTGTTCCTCCCTGGACTCGCACCTTTGCAGTGGCCAAGAACCAAGTACTTAGTTGTTTGACTAGTATTTATTAGGTTTGTCGGGCGAGTATGCCACCAATGGCACACTTCAGCAATCCCTCTGAAGGCCTCACAACCATGTGATGTGATACAAGAAGACTTACAAAACTGCACTTCCCAAGTCAACATCAACGGCTCAACAACACTTCAACTTCACCACCAACTGCCATCAAATTTCTACTGAGGCGAGAGTCAAGGAGAATGAAGACATCAACAACTATGACCAACCATGACCCTAGGATGAATAGGATAAGCTCAATTGTTTTGGTTGAGCTACCCCCCAAATACCGCGAGTATTATGCGTTCTTGGTACCTGAAATACCTCCTATGTTTGTTATGATTGTTTGAAGGTTGCTTGTGTGTGTTCCTTGAGTGTGTGCTGTTACCTTGTGCTTGTGCTTGTTTTTGGCCTTTCGGCCTAACCCCTCTAAAATTTGTTTTTCTCTCATATATTTATATCAGCTCAAGTAACATAGGTAAGTTAAAAAGTGAAACGCTAACTCTAACCTTGGGAATAGTGGATTATAGCTCTCCTTGCAACCAAACCGAAGGTCCGATGCAGCAATTTTGCTACGAGATTCAAGCTTCATCAAGACCTCTCCACAATGTCAGGGAGGCAAAAGATAGACTCTCCTGGACTACAAAGGACTTCTACGAGAAAAAGATTTCACTAACTCAGATCGCCTAACCTTAAATCTAGAGTTTCGCTAACATTGATGATGCTCTCTCAACACCCCAAACACTTGCAAATCTTCTAACAAGCCAACTAACATTGAGCATCGTAGTATCAAAGACACGCCTAACTTTTGTAGTTCAAGATGTTATCGCCACTTGAAGCCCGAAGACTCGCGTGCTTGATCTCTACTAAGCAAATAGAAGGATGAAGAATCACAAAAATCAAGCCATCTATGTCGACTCTGCGTTTAGGAGATACTAAGGGAGGTAGCAACGAGAAGAAGTGAAGAATTTTCTAACTAACTCACTGGCTCGTTCAAATCTTGACGGGTTTGAAACCAAAACTGACTTGTGCCATGGGTAGAAATCCACATGAAGATTTCTCGGAAAATGAAGTCGACTCAAGGTATCCCAATATACCTCAAGATTCTCAAGGACTACAAGAAGACGGAGGAGCAGGAAAATCTTCAATGGTCTCCACCAACCCGAAGACAATAAAGGAATAGATCATTGACTACTGGAAGACACACCGTTGGTAGTGCGCCGCCACCTGAGGCGATTTCAGCTCACGCACAAGACAACCCAGGAGAATGGTTTCTATTAGGACTAACCTGCGCCCTGGTAGTTAGGAAGCGTAGAGGACTAAGCCGACAGATTTGATGTGCCTATCAAGATCGAAGCATAAATGCTCTTGTTTACCATCCTCAGAGGACGACAAGCTCGAGATTAAAGGTCTACACCCGCATCAAGCTTCACGACGCAACACTAAAAATTGAAGACTCCATCAAGGAAGTGACAACCCCAAGACAATAACGGCTACCTGAGAAGCCTCGACTCTTCAAAACCTCAATTTGTGAGCTGGAGACCTTCTAACTCTCGAAGAATCTTATCGGGCATACTAGATAGCCTAGCCCCGCCAACCTTAAAAATGTCCCGACAAGGTTTTCAACAAGACACTTTTGGCAACGTCAACTCTGCAACTACCAACTTTAGCAAATGAAGACGAACTACATCTTCGGCAAAGTTCAAGTCTTCGGCGCAACTCAAAGTATCATCGGTGAATTGGAAGAGAAACCGCTGAGACCTAACTCTAACATAGTCTTAGCACCTTTTACTACTACGCTTAGGAATCTCAGGACGAGATTCTGTTTAAGGGGGGAAGAGCTGTAACACCCCACTTTTTGCAACCCTGTTTAAGTAGTGATTAGTGAGCCGAAAATGAGGGCCAACAAAAACTTTTTGTGCAAACCTCTGGAAGTACTATTTCTTGCTTGTTGTCTTGGTTGTTATGATAATGACGTCTGTTTGAGTTGCTTGTTGAACACTATTGTGAACCAACACAATCCTTGTGCCCTTGAGATCATGCCTTTATTTATGCTTCTAGCTATTTTTCCAAAACCATTATCTTGGCAACCTCTCCTTTTTCAAATTATTCTATTTGTCCAAAACAAGAGCCAAGATTTATCTTTGAGACAAAGGTTTTATCAAAACTAAGTATTTACAAAATTATCGGGACCTACAAAGTAGAGTGGTCCCACTATTTTACAAACATAATTTTGTTGATATTTATAAAAGGATTTCAAACACCTTTAAGAAAACTTTCTAAAGGAGATGTTATGTCTCCACTAGTTTCTGAAAAATCTACAAAAGCTTTACTCCTTTATTTGAAGCTCTCTTTTCTACTTGACCATGGCATGATCACCATTGAGCACTTATTCAATCATTGTTTCTGGTGATGCTAGATTAGCTGCAAATGATTAACCTTGTGTGGTGAGTTGACTTTGTGTGACTGTTTGACTTTGATGAGTTGCTTGTGTGTGGATATAATCCTCATATAGGCCTGTGGCCTAACCTATTCAAAACCCATCAATGAATTTCTCTCCCAAGGTAAATTATTTTCATTCTATCTTTCAAATAAAACCTACCCTGTTGTTTTCCCTCTCAATCCTGAAGCCCTAACTCTAATGACTTAGTCTCACCATGAGACATTAGGAGCCCCATTTTGAGGAATCTTAAAACTAATCAAACTAGCCCAAGGAAAGCACCCATGGTGTTCTTAGAATCATCTACATCCCACCTTAGGAGACTCCTCCCAATTTTCACAAAATATCTTCTTGCAGTCATTTTATCAAACACCTAGTGTGCAGACTATCTTAGTGTCTGTTAACAGATTCAATTCTCTAACACTTGTATTAAGCTCCTCTATCCTATGCATGGCAATGTACCTTCCTAGAACTCATCATTGATGTATATTCTTCCATTCTTTCCATTAGCACCTAGTCATTTGAGGTCATCTGCTACTTGTTTTAGTCTTGTTTCTGACCCTAATCAAACTACTGACCATTTGACTATTATCAGTTGCACTTTTGCTCCCACTTTTAAACTTCGAAATAAATTGTTCAGAGACCATCCTATGACCTATTCCTCTTATTTTTTATCTACTCTAACTACCTATGCACTTGCATGTGCATTTTGAGGTATGCCACCTATTTATGTGACTAGGTTTTGAACCCTAGTCAAAACTGATTTCACTTTCTAGTTTTCCTTGATCCTCTTGGTAATTTGTTAGCACTCATCATAAAATCTCTCCATAAATTCATTTCCTCTCTACTAGCATTGGGAAATGTTATTCTTGCACAATATCACTTTTCCTCCATCAAAATAAGTATTTCTCTATCTCATCTTTCTTGCTTAACAAAATGCATATGATTGGTAGTTATGTTATTTCATGCACTTTTTCTTCTCATCAAGCATTTTATAATCTCCTACCATGTTATCCTATTCCTATAGGACCCTATGGACCCAAAACCCCTAGTGGTTCATCTTCAAATTCTCAAAATCTTGTCTCAAGTAGTATATTGCAAATCTTCACATTCCAATTTTGGTGGTCTTGCCTATTCCCAAATAAAATCTTCCAAATTGGCAATATCATTAATCTCACCAAACCACACCCATCTAATCCTTCTATGCATGACATTGTTTGGTGCTTATGAGACTAGCCACTAATCCAATAATTGCATCATGCATAAAATCACCACCATATCTATCCTTATCTAATTCAAAATTATTTGAAACTTCACCAAACCACCACTTTGACCGACGGCCGACGGCGTCCGATACCGGTTCGGCCCGCCCAGCCACTGACCGGCGGACCCCGCCTGTCGGCGCGCCTGGGTGCCATCCCCGCTTGTCATGGGGATGACTTATGGGGCATGCCACGGGCCGAGCTATCTGACGGCTGGCGACCCAGGAGTCTCCACGGCTTGAAGACAAGAGGACCGGCTTCGCCTGAAGGGCCGGCTGTGCCAACAGCCGGCTGGTGTTTCCACCGTGGAAGGCCGGAGCCGGACGACGAAGATAAGAACCAGCCAACGGCCGTTTCGCCGAAAGTGGGCTGGCCCCGACAAGAGCGACAGAGGCCAAGGACAGGAGTGACGAGCGCCACGGCCAAGTCCAACCAATCAGCGACCAAGAACCCTTCCCCACGATAGGATCCAAGGCAAAAAGGAGGGCATATGCCTCCCAGATGCCGGTCCCAGGGGAAAGGTGCTTTATAAAGCGAAGCTGTCAGAGCAGGGCGGGAGGATCACGCCAAGGGCGCCGCCGTCAAGGAGCCGGCAGCCGGCCGAATAGTTACCAAACCTGTAACCAGGCCCTCGCCTATATAAGGGGGCCTGGACCCTTAGCGTGGGGGGGATCCGATCTTCTTCTTCCTCCTCTAGCCCGAATAGCTCGAGGAGCATTGTAATTGATACTGTCTAAGCAATACGAAGCAGGCAGGAAGTAGGGGTTTCACCTCCACCCGGGAGGGCCCGGAACCTGGGTAAACCGTGGTGTCTCAGTAGGCATAATCCCGAGCCGGGCCCCTCGTCTCCACCGTTGAGCCCCTCCGATAAGCCTACCCATGGCTACTGTCTCTAAATTCCCACGACAGTTGGCGCCCACCGTGGGGCAAAGCGCGGCGGCGAGCGGAGTCAAGTTCCGGCCGGGACCCTCCGGCGAGAAGGTCGCCTCCGGCCTCGTCTGGAGGTTCGGCACCTTCGACTGCGTCAGCGACAACTTGTCCCACTTCGAGAATGGCTTCGGCAATAGTGGCTCCTTCCTCGACGTCGGCAGCCACCGCTTCTATGTCGCCAAGCCCTTCCCGGAGGAAGTGACCGACGTCTTCGACTCCCTCTGCGACGGAGGCTCGAGCTGAGGTGATGGCCCTGGGAGAAGAGGAGGGCGGCGACTCTCTGCGCCCCGAGCGCCCGTCGCCCGAATGCCTTCCTCCACAGCAGCAAGATGCTCCACTCCCAGAGCAGGACGCCCCGGACGTCTCTGTGGTGGACCTGCGCGCTCCCCTCGGCCGCGTCATCGATCCCGCCCGGGTCGCCGAGGCCCTGGAGCGGACGCGTCTAGTCCTCCTCGGCAAGGAGGCTGAGGACGAGGCCAACCGGTGCCGCGCGAGCACCATGCTCAGCGAGTTCTACGATGTGCATGGAGACGCACCGATCGAGCTCGCCCGTGACCTGCGCCGCAGTTTTGCCACTGTCATCCCCGGCCAAATCCAGCGGTCGCCATCGGCAAGCCGAGGCCGCGGAGGGCGTGGACAGAGCGGCCGTGCTCCGAGCGGCAACGCCCAAGGCCGCCGCGCCCAGCGGGGCGGCGGAGCAAGCAGGCCACGCTTGATCGCGGAGTCAGTGCCAGGGTCGGAGTCCCAGGCTCGCCCATCGGCGCTGCACATCCACCTGTGGCTTGACCATGTCGAGATGTTCCCCAGAGGATCTGCTAGCTCAAAGCGAGCGGCTTCTGACCAAGGAGGCCCGGGGGCAGCAGGCAGTGGTCATGGGCGCAAAGAGGGCAAATACACCCTCGATGCCGCACTTGATCAGCCGTGTAAGTTCCACACCTCCCCGGGCAGGGAAGCGACCCACTCCACGCGTCAGTGCCGTTTCATGAGAGAGCTGGAGCAGCGCGCTCGGCAGATCCCTGGTACGTCGCAAGCGCAACCGGCTGAAGGTCAGGAGAACCAATAGCGCGACCCGGCTGGAGGCGAGCCGGATCAAGATGATGACTTCCCGACGGATGTGGAGCAGTATCACATCTTCACTACCCCCGGCAAGGACAAAAGGAACGACCTTTGGCACGAGGCAGAGGTGAATGCTGTGATGCCTGCAGAACTCCAGTTCATGCATTGGTCCGAGGCGGCCATCACCTGGGGGCGCGAGGACCATCCGAGGTTGATGCCCAGCCCTGGAGAATACGCTCTGGTCGTGGATCCTGTTGTGTGTTCCGATACGCACATGTGCCGGTTCTCCCGCGTGCTCATCGACGGCGGTAGTAGTATTAACCTTCTTTACCGAAGCTCCCTGGAGAAACTGGGCATCCCGCTTGCTCAGCTGAAACCTAGCCGGCTCACCATCCATGGCATCTTGACTGGGCATTCTTGCACCCCTTTGGGCAAGGTGCAGCTGGAGGTTCTCTTTGGAAAGAAGGGGAATAGCCGCCGCGAGCCCATCTGGTTCGAGGTGGTGGACATCAGCAGTCCCTACCATGCGCTGCTAGGCCGTCCGGCCCTAGCTAAGTTCATGGCTGTCCCGCACTACGCCTATCTGAAGATGAAGCTCCCAGGGCCCAGAGGTGTGATCACAGTCTCGGGAAACTTCAAGAAGTCCCTGGCCTGCACAAAGGAGAGCTCGCAGCTGGCAGAGGCGCTGGTCGTCGCCGAGGAGAAGAGGCAGCTTCTACATCGCGTGGAGCTGACCCAGCAAGACGTGCCAGTCCGCCAGTCGCCGGTGGAGCAATTCAAGCCGGCCAACGACACCAAGAAGATCCTGCTGGACGAGAGCGACCCCTCCAAGTACGTCATCATCGGCACCGGCTTGTCCGCCAAATAGGAAAGCGAGCTCACCAGCTTCCTCCGTGAGAATCGGGACATCTTTGCATGGTCTCCAAAGGACATGCCTGGTGTGCCGAGGGAGCTGGCTGAGCACGCACTCAACGTCCGGCCGGACACCAAGCCGGTCAAGCAGCCGCTGCGGCGGTTTGCAGAAGAAAAGAGGAAAGCTATTGGTGAGGAGATTGCCCGGCTCCTTGCAGCCGGCTTTATCATGGAGGTGTTTTACCCTGACTGGCTTGCGAACCCAGTCTTGGTTCTGAAGAAGAATAACACTTGGCGAATGTGTATCGACTATACCAGCCTCAACAAGGCCTGCCCCAAGGATCCTTTCGCACTGCCACGGATTGACCAGGTGATCGACTCTACAGCCGGCTGTGACCTACTGTCCTTCCTGGATGCCTATTCAGGCTACCACCAGATCCCGCTCTTCCAGCCGGATCAGATCAAGACCTCCTTCATCACCCCGTATGGAGCCTACTGCTATGTTACCATGCCGTTCGGCCTGAAGAACGCTGGTGCCACTTACCAGCGAACCATGCAGCGATGTCTGCAGGGGCAGATTGGGAGGAACGTACATGCCTATGTGGACGACGTGCTGGTGAAGACCAAGCAGAGCGGCACACTCCTGGACGACCTCAAGGAGACCTTCACCAACCTGCGGCGCTATCGCATGAAGCTCAACCCTGAGAAGTGCACCTTTGGTGTGCCGGCTGGACAGCTCCTAGGTTATATCGTTTCCCAGCGAGGGATCGAGGCTAACCCCTCGAAGATAAAAGCCATCGAGGCCCTAGAGAAGCCCACCCAGCTCAGAGATGTGCAGAAGTTTGCTGGTTGCTTGGCTTCGCTCAGCCGGTTCGTCAGTCGGCTCGGGGAGAAGGCCATGCCGCTGTACCAGCTAATGAAGAAGACAGACCACTTTGTCTGGTCCCAGCGTGCTAATGACGCCTTCAACGACCTTAAGCGAGCCTTGTCTACCGCGCCAATCTTGGCAGCGCCGGCTCTGCGAGAGCCAATGCTGCTCTACATCGCGGCTACTCCGCGAGTCATCAGTGCGTGATCGTGGTGGAGTGCACCGAGGAAGGCAAAGAGCTGCCGGTTCAGCACCCGGTGTACTACCTGAGTGAGGTGCTCACTCTCTCCAAGCAGAATTACCCGCACTACCAGAAGGTCGCGTACGGTGTGTACATGGCGGCCAAGAAGCTGAAGCACTACTTTGAGGAGCACCCAATCACGGTGGTGAGCTCCACTCCGCTCTCGGAGATCATCGGGTGCAAGGACGCGTCGGGAAGAGTGGCCAAATGGGCGATTGAGCTCACAGCTCATACCATTAGGTACAAGCCCAGAACGACAATCAAGTCGCAGATCATAGCGGATTTCTTCGCTGACTGGGGAGAGCACCAGTACCTGCCGCCGGCTCCGGACTCCACCCACTGGCGCATGCACTTCGACGGTTCCAAGCTGCTCGGGGGCTTGGGAGCCGGCGTCATCCTCACCTCTCCCAAGGGAGACAAGCTGCAGTACGTGCTGCAGATGCATTTCCATGCGTCGAACAACGTCGCTAAGTATGAGGCCCTGGTACATGGGCTCAAGATGGCCAAGCAGATCGGCATCAGGAGGATTCTCTATTTTGGAGATTCCGACCTAGTGACGTACCAGGTCTCAGGGGATTGGGATGCCAAGGACGTCAACATGGCCTCCTATCGCTTCTATGTGCAGCAACTCAGCGGATTCTTCGAGGGCTGCGAGTTCCATCATGTTCCCAGAGCAAACAACGAGGAAGCAGACTGGCTGTCCAAGATTGGCTCCACCAAGCAGGATATCCCAGCTGGGGTGTCCTTGGAGGTCATCCACAAACCGTCTATCAAACCTTCGCCAGAGTCCATATCCATCTACGTGCCTGGAGACCCAGCCCCGGCTCAGGTACCGCCACCGGACCTGGGGGCTGCCGTCTCGGGGCTGAAGGAGGCAGCCGGCCAGCCCAGTGCGGCCGGCTCGATGAAGGACAAGGGGACTGCCGGCTCCACGCCCGCTCCTCCAGTCGGACAATCAGATGAAGCCGGCACAACGACGGACCCGGGGGTTGCTGATCCTCTGGTCGCCAGTGTCTTCCACATACGGGAGATACCTTCATGGGCGGAGCCATTCTCCAACTACCTCATCACTGGGGATTTGCCGCAGGACAAAGCGGAAGCTAGGCGAATTCAACGTCGAGCTGGGGCGTACACCATCATCAACAGCGAGCTGTACAAGCGCAGCGTGTCAGGCATCTTCCAGAAGTGCATCGAGCCGGAAGAAGGGATAGAGCTGCTAAGAGAGATACACCAAGGGGAGTGCGGGCATCACGCATCTTCTAGAGCCTTGGTGGCCAAAGCCTTCCGCCACGGCTTCTACTGGCCAACGGCCAAGCAGAACGCAGAGCAGCTGGTGAAACAATGCAACGGCTGCCAGCGCTTCTCCAAGCACAGAAACACTCCGGCGGCAGCCCTCAAGACCATCCCGCTCACCTGGCCGTTCGCTGTCTGGGGCCTGGACATGGTAGGGCCATTCAAGACCGCACCCGGGGGCTTGACGCATCTGTTGGTTGCTGTGGACAAGTTCACCAAGTGGATCGAAGCTAAGCCAATTAAGAAACTCGACGGCTCGTCCACAATCAAGTTCTTCAACGAGATCATCATAAGATATGGAGTTCCCCACAGCATCATCACCGACAACGGGACGAACTTTGCAAAGGGAGTCTTTGCTGATTACTGTGGCCAGAAAGGCATCCGGTTGGACTTAGCGTCAGTGGCACACCCTCAGACAAATGGGCAAGTGGAGAAGGCAAATGGGCTGATCCTGGCCGGCATCAAACCAAGGCTGATCGAGCCTCTCGAGCGCTCAGCCGGCCGTTGGGTCGAGGAGCTACCCTCAGTGCTCTGGAGCCTGCGCACCACTCCAAATCGCTCTGTCGGCTTCACACCTTTCTTCCTGGTCTATGGAGCAGAAGCGGTGTTGCCCACGGATATCGAGTTCGATGCGCCCAGAATCGTCCAGTACACAGAGACGCAAGCAAAAGAGGCTCGTGAAGATGGTGTCGACCTCCTCGAGGAGGCACAAGAACAAGCTCTGGCCAGATCAGCGCTCTACCAGCAGCAGCTGTGACGATACCACAGCCGGAAGATTCGCCCGCTCGCGTTTCGCGAAGGAGATCTCGTACTCCGGCTGGTCCAAAGCACCAAGGGCATGCACAAGCTGTCTCCTCCCTGGGAGGGACCGTTCATTGTCAGCCGGGTGCTGGGCAATGGGGCATATTACCTCATCGACGCACAAGAGCCCAGAAAGAACAGGGCAGATAACTCTGACAAGGAGACCAAGCATCCCTGGAATGTCAGTCTCCTAACACCTTTCTTCTGCTAAGGCAAAAGCTTGTACCCCGAAAAACCTGTCAATGAATAAAGGAAAATGGAGCAGCCAGTTACGACCGGCTCCGAGGAAAACACTTCGTGTATGTTTTGCTTCCTGCGTTATTCACTTGACCGGCAGCCGGCTCCAGGCACCGAGCCATAGCCGGCAGCCCCGAAAAGATCGATCTCTCGCCAGCCGGATGAGTACTACGTATGAAGAAGGTCTCGAGCCCAGCCTCCGCCTTCTGGCTCCACGCAGCCGGACGGATAGGAGCCGGCAGGCCACATACGAAGGAAAGCCGCAGAGCAGAACCGCAAACGATAGAAAAATCGCTCAACCAGGCGTTAAGGGCAGTGTCTGTTAACTAAGCGTTGGCTAGCATGAGTCGGGGGCCCGATAGACCGAAGTACTACTTCTCACCCCGCGGCACGCTCCCACCCTAGGCCGGCATTCGGCTGCCGGCCCAAGGGAGACCTACCGGCACCAGGCTGCCGATTGGGGGTAGAAGGGCCGAAGGGTGGGAAGATTAAGGAAAAAGTTGAGGGAACCGGACGAAGGCAAAGCCAGCAAATAGTTGATAGTCACAGTCTCTCGACGCTTGGGATGAGAAGCCACGTCCAAGAGGTTCAAAGCTAGAGCTGCCTCGCTTGGCGTCGGCATCGTTCGCGAAAAGTTAGTTTCGAGCTAGCTGTTAGTCCAGCTACCCCAAAACTCGGGGGCTAGGGGGAAAGGGAACTGGCCCTCAGAAGCAGGCCGGCTCCAGTACCTCGCCGGATGTCCGATCAGTTGGCGCTGCGACACGATCAGCAAACAAGCAACGAAATCGAAACCTAACACTCGCAAAGTAGGGGCTAGAGCCAGAAACCAAGGATTTACTCTAACTCCAGCAAGGAACATGCGAAGGCCCGGGAAAGGAAACGTGCCGGCTCCGACCCTCGCCCGAGCCGGTACAAGACTCAGTCTCCGTTCCGTCCGCGCTGGAGCCGGAGCTAGTCCATCCTTCCCAGAGCCGGCTAGCAGAAGCACCGTTCCCTCCGCGTTGAAACCGGAGGAGCCCGCCCAAAGTGTCTGCGCAGGGCAGTGACTATCATAGTCCCTAGCTACGGATCCGCGTGGCAGCGGCTTCGTTAAGAGAAGAATCGTCGCATCACAACGGTGTCAAGCAGAAGACATTTGCGCGATGGCAAAAGCACAAAGTGAAGAAAGACATTCACACAGCAAACAAGGAAAGACAAGTTTTCATTAAGCGGAAGTTTGAGGATTACAAAAGCTTCCTAAATCGCTACCCTAAGAGCGCCAAGCACTCCCAGCCCGGGGATGCTCGCCTTCCTCAGCCCGGCGCGAGCGCCGCATGGACTTCGCCTCGGAGAAGTCCGCGTCGGAAGCCGACAAGGTTTGCCCTTCACGGCTGGGCGGCGAAGGCACGGGCGGAGAGGGTGCCGTCGAAGAGGCAGATGGTGAAGTCGTCCTTCTCATCTTGGCGGGTGAGAAGGATGAACCAACCCTCGTGCACGCGGTAGTCGATGAAGAACTTCGACCACCCGTCGCGAAAGTAGCACACCCCCTGGCCGTCGTAGTAGACCTCGACGCGGTACGTGGGCTGGCCGCCGCTGCATTCCCGCAGCTTGGCGTAAGCCATCTCCTGGTCCTCCATCGAGCTTGTGAACTGGGTCGGAAGGCGGAGGAGGTCCCGGGCGCCGGCAAGCATGGGGATGATGCAGGTGGACCATCCCTGGGCCGAGATGTAGGCCGGCGGCTGGAGCGCCGGTTTCTCCAGCCAGGGCCGCGAGGGGCCTAGCGGGGGAGGGGCCACCGCGTGGGGCCCCACGGGAGTGGCAGCGACCCTGAAGACGGCGGGGGCTTTCTTGTTTTTGCTACCCAGTGGCCGCCCACGACGGCGAGACGACGAAGGAGCAGCAGCCGCCGCGGAAGCGGACTTCTTCCCACTCCCCTTCGGACGGCCTGGCCTCCGTTTCTCCGGGATGCCCGTGTCGCCGGAAGCTTCGGCCGCCTGGGGTGCGACGGAGGTGAAAGCAGTGGCGGCGGCCTTCGCCGCGAGGGCCTCCAAGGTACTCTTGTTGCGGCTCCCTTTCGGGCGACCGCGTTTCCGAGATGCGGAAGGCGCCGTCTCCGGTGCCTCGACCTCCTCTTTGCTCTCCTCCGGAACCTTGTCATCGCCGGCAATGGAACCGCTAGGGGACGACATGATCAGGTTGGGCTCAGAAAGGCAAAGCCCGAGGTGAGAGGAGAAGTGGGGGATGCCCTGGGCAGCGAGCACGCTCGGCATTTAAAGAAGAGCGGCAAAGGGGTAACCCCCAACGTTTCAGTAACCAACTCCCGCATCGTGTGCCATCGCGGCGGTTGCCGCAGCGGATCGTGGGAGGAGTTGATGGGACACGTCGCTGACGTATGCCAGCCCACCTCGCATGATTACTCGGGAAGTTATGATGGTGGTGATTCCGAAGCCAAAATGACAAGACTGGCCACTGGCACGCTGCGCCGGCCGCCGCGTGGGAACAAGACTCGAAGCGGCGCAAGTTCCCAGGAGGCAGCATGCCAGCTCGTAGCTCGCCGGCTCGCGGCCGCCAGCCGGGTCGCATCTTGGAACCGGCTCTTCTCGAGATGGCCGGGAGAACTCCACAAGACTCGGCCTCGATGATTAGAGCGACCAAGCCGGACCAGAAATCTGGGGACTTCGACGAGGACGAGCAAGACTTCGGCGAGAAGAGGAACCCGCCGAAGCCCCATGCTAGCCCATGAGACTTCGCCAGTTTCGGGGGCTAGTGTCGTGGCGATGACTTACGGGGCATGCCACGGGCCGAGCTATCTGACGGCTGGCGACCCAGGAGTCTCCATGGCTTGAAGACAAGAGGACCGGCTTCGCCTGAAGGGCCGGTTGTGCCAACAGCCAGCTGGTGTTTCCACCGTGGAAGGCCGGAGCCGGACGACGAAGATAAGAACCAGCCAACGGCCGTTTCGCCGAAAGTGGGCTGGCCCCGACAAGAGCGACAGAGGCCAAGGACAGGAGTGACGAGCGCCACGGCCAAGTCCAACCAATCAGCGACCAAGAACCCTTCCCCACGATAGGATCCAAGGCAAAAAGGAGGGCATATGCCTCCCAGATGCCGGTCCCAGGGGAAAGGTGCTTTATAAAGCGAAGCTATCAGAGCAGGGCGGGAGGATCATGCCAAGGGCGCCGCCGTCAAGGAGCCGGCAGCCGGCCGAATAGTTACCAAACCTGTAACCAGGCCCCCGCCTATATAAGGGGGCCTGGACCCTTAGCGTGGGGGGGATCCGATCTTCTTCTTCCTCCTCTAGCCCGAACAGCTCGAGGAGCATTGTAATCGATATTGTCTAAGCAATATGAAGCAGGCAGGAAGTAGGGGTTTCACCTCCACCCGGGAGGGCCCTGAACCTGGGTAAACCGTGGTGTCTCAGTAGGCATAATCCCGAGCCGGGCCCCTCGTCTCCACCGTCGAGCCCCTCCGATAAGCCTACCCATGGCTACTGTCTCTAAATTCCCACGACACCGCTCACTGTTGGGCCGGCCCTTTTGCGGATCCGCCAGATCCGTGGAGTTCCGGCCCGTATTTTTTTTTAGTAAAATTCTTTTGCTAAATTAGATTTTATCTACTAGATTCAAAAATTCACCAAATATTCTCTGTTTATGAAAATCGAGTGATTCAAGTTTCTATGGAATCCTTGTTAAATTATCTAGCTAATGGAACCTGTCCCTTTCCATTTAGGCCCCTATAGAAATACTTGAATTTAAACTTGTAAAACAAGCACCTTTTTAGTCAAAATTGTAAATCTAGAGTTTTATAAATTGAAATGTTGTGTTTTCAATTTTCGGTGATGCCTTGGTGTGTTAGCTTGCATGTCACCCTAGTTTTGCTATTTTAGGAGCATAGGGTTGCCTGTAGTAATTATCTTGGTGATGTTTAGGTTTCACATTGTTTTATTTATTGTGCTCAGTAGGAATATTATTTTTGGGTGATTCCAATTTCCAGTGGTAGCTTATTGTGTTATCTTACCTGACACACTGGTTTCCCTATTTTAGGATCTGCACTTTTACAGTAGTAATTAATATGGCCTTGTGAGTAGTTAATCTTAGTTGATTTATCATTTGCTGTAGGAATAGAATTTTGTGTTGAATCCAACTTTGTTGGATTGTGTTCTGGAAGGTCTTTCCAGAACATTTTACCTCATGTTTTTTTGAAACTCAGAGAATATCTGGGGATTATTTTGGTGTGCTAGTGTTATTTCCTATTGATTTATTTATAGGAAATCAACCATAATTTGTTTTTCAGTAAATCCAACTTTGTTAGGTTCTTAAGATTGTTTTCAACCTGCAAGTATGCTAGGTATGCTGTTTGATCCATTTGACTGCCTGCATTCTTGAATTGGATTGCTAAGTTGTTGTGATTCTTCAAATAAGAAACTCTAGTTTATAATAGGATTAACTTATTAACTAAAATCTTTAAAACCTTGATTTGTTTTCTAAACTTGTTTGTTTCTGATACTCCTTGCTTGTGTGGTATTGAGTGAATGAAATGTTTGTGGCTTGTGTATGCATGTATATTGATTCTGTGCTATTATTTTCCGGTGATAGAATTGAACAAGAAGTGTACCGAGGAGGGGGAAATCTTTGAGTATCAAGAGGAGGAGAACCAGGGACAAGCCACTCAAGGCAAGCCATCTAAACTTGTTGCATATCTTAATCATATTCACTTGTTTTGCAAGTTGCATAAATGTTTATTAAACTGCATGCTTTATATATTGCTATAGCTCCTATAGCAGCTCTATTATAGGCTCAAGCTCCACAAGCCTATTATTATCATCCTTCGTGATGACCCCTTTGGACACCTACTCCTTACCCTTGTAGTAGTGGCTTGTTGGTTAGCAGCAAAGCCCTTGGGAAACTCTAGTGGAGCTTAAAACTCTAGGATGGGAACACTCAAAGGGTTTCTTGAAAATGTCTTTGAAAATTTGGAGTAGCGTCTGCTCCATTGAAATGATTTCAAAGATGGTTTCTGGACCAACGGAGATGTTCCGTGGAGGATAAAGGAGATGGTGGTTTTCAAATGACATTGGTGATCACTAGGTATCCACCGGAACAATTAACCCGTGCAACCACATTACCCCGGTATGGGACGGGGCTTAGCTCGAAGTTTATTTGCTTTAGTGCTGGGAGCCTCACACTATATAAGGGTTTGTAGAACCCCGGAATCCAGGTTACCGCAAGAGTATGGGCAATAGTAAATCGGGATCCTTCGGGATTTATCCGGCCGGAAGACACTTGGGTTCTCCCGCCGTGGCACTGGAGCTACACTCGAGGAAATGGAGGTAGGCTGCCAGGGTTTGCCCGGGAGGTTAACTCCACAGGGCAGGCACCCGTACTAAGGTAGATAAGCGAAAGGCTCTGATCGGGTGCTCGTCGTGGCATAGGATGCTATGCGGGGATGATGCCCACACGATGAGTATTCGGATGGTGTGGGTAAAGTGTACAACCTCTGTAGAGTGTAAATCTATTCGAATAGCCGAGTCCTCGGTCATGGACGGTTGGAATGGTCGCTATCTAGCCCAATGTCGGTTTTATTTTCAAAGGATGTTTTTGGAAAGAAAAGGAGAAAGGTGTCGGACGGAGTACTCGGAGGGTACTGCCGTGGCACGATGATGGTTCGGAGTACTTGGAGGGTACTGCCAAGGAAAGGGAATGATCGTGTTTGATTGACCATCGTTGTTCTTGGTAAATAAATGAGTTCCCCCTTCCCTAGAGCTTTTACTAAAAATGATTTTTTTTATAAAAATTCTTCTTTAATAAGGATATAGAGATGTCATATGACATGTTATATCGACAAGAGAAACTATGATATAGAGATGTCGTATGACATGCTATATCGACACGAGAAACTATGTTTAGCATAGAGCAACCAGCCTAAAACCACTTCCCTTTGCTACAACCAAACTACATGTTAATCACTCTCTCTTAGATGGTTTGCGAGTACAATTCAAAATATACTCACGGCTTTGTCCCTGGCTATTAACTTGGTCAGATTATGAGGAGGATTGTGAGGATGATGGTAAGGAGTCTCGATGACGCCGGTGCGAGCTAGGAACGTCTCCCAGTCAGTTGCCTGTAGGGTAGTAGGCATGACGTGGGTCATCAACGCTGCTTGGTATCCGCTGCTTAATTGTAAACTTGCCCTGCATGGCAATATCAAACTTGGTCATGTGACCAATTGTAAGTCTATTATTCAGTACTATAATGGATGATGTAATTCTGGTATCAACTCAGATATGTGGATTCACGACACACTGATCATGGGATCGTGAATTGGATGCATATCGGGTATTCCGGATGGGTAATCTGGGGTCCCCACAACAGCAGAACCAGAGGAGGTCATGATGATTGAAGAAACTTGGATGCAGCCATACTTAGCATACATGATGAACAAAACACTACCCGAAGATACAGTTGAAGCACGAAGGATAATACGATGATCCAAAGCTTTTGTCGTACTACAAGGAAAGTTGTACAAGAAAAGCATAACCGGCGTATTACAGTGATGCGTCACCCCTTAGGAAGGGCAAGTCATATTAAAAGACATCCACGTAGGAGTCTGCGGCCATCATGCAAGTAGCAGAGCCATAGCAGCCAAAGCCTTTCGCACAGGATTCTACTGGTTGACAGCAATCGAAGACGCAAAAGACATCGTCCAAAGATGCGAGGCTTGCCAAAGATTTGCATCCCGACCACACGCACCAGCAGCAGAACTCCAGCCAATACCACTGTCGTGGCCCTTTGCACAATGGGGTTTGGACATGGTAGGGAAATTGCACAAGTCGTGGCCAGGAGGGCATGTTTATATGTTGGTAGCAGTCGATAAATTCACCAAATGGATAGAGGTAGCCCCAGTAACAACTCAGGATTCCACAACAGCAATCAACTTCATCAAGTCGGTAGTATTTCCCTTTGGAGTACCACACAGCATCATCACAGATAATGGTACAAACTTTATGTCCAAGGAATTCAAAAACTATTGTGAGAGTATGGGGATCAAATTGAAGTTTGCATCTGTTGCACATCCAAAGACAAACGGGCAAGTCGAAAAAGCAAATGGCCTAATATGCAACAGAATAAAGAAGAGGTTGCTAGCACCACTGGAGAAAGCCAAGCACGCTTGGATAGATGAGTTACCCTCCGTGCTTTAGAGTCTGAGAACTATGCCTAATGCAGCTACTCAAGAGACACCTTTCTTTCTGGTCCATGGCGCAGAAGTCGTGCTTCCAGTCAAAATTACTCATGAAGCCCCCAGAATTGCGGCTTACGACGAAACGACTTCTACTAAGGCACTTCAAGATGACGTCGACGCACTCGACGAAGCAAGAGATGTAGCGCTAGCCAGAGCTACACAATATCAGCAAAATCTGCGAAATTATCACAGTACTCGAGTTCGCCCGCGCTCTTTTGTAGTGGGAGATCTAGTCTTACGACTCAAGCAGGACGGCTATGGCAAACTAGAATCACCATGGGTGGGACCCTACATAGTGACAGAAGTCATACCAGGAGGAGTGTATCGGCTATAAGATAAGAAGATAGGAAAAGACGAAAGCAACCCGTGAAACGCAGAGCAGCTTCGGCGTTTTTATGCATAGAAGACGTCACTAGCAAAAATTTACGTCGGCAAGCAGGAAAAACTTTGAGTTATCACCCTCTAAACCCAGAACACAAGGCCATAGGTCGGGTTTCTTGGGTCAATTTAATGATATGTAAAATTATATCAACATTTTCCGCTCAGGGGCTCCGACCCTCAAGTCGTTATAAATATTATATTATTGAGATCATGCTATCATGTCTTCTCACGAGTTATTATATGAGTTATCCACAATAAAAATTGGACAAACAAGCATACAAAGAAGGTACGATCGGCAGATACATAAAACATTGATACTCGAGTAAAACACCTCAGAACATTATATGTTCCCTTGGTCTTTCGACAAGTACGATAACATAAGCATTGTTCACCACAAGTATTTGTTACATAAAGGCGACAAAAGTGCACGGCAAAAGGGTTACATCAAAGAGCAGGCAAACATCTACTGAAAGTGCACTTTGGCTTCATACTTCCTCTGGCACTATGTCCCGTCGAAGATCTTCACATCAAACTTCGACGTACCACAATGGTAGTTGAAGACCATGAAGAAAGCTTGATGCCGTTCATGATCCTCTGCAAATTGGGGCCAGCCGCCCCTGAAGTACATCTCGCCATGATCATCGTAGTATACCTCCACTTTTCATATGGAGTTCCTCCTCCAGATTCTTCACGGAGGATGGCTTCACGGAGCTCGCGCCCATCCATGAAATTAGTAAACTTCAACGGGACGTGCTATTGTACACGGCATTGAGCACCAGCGATAACAAAGAAGGAGAACAGATTGATAGGAGGTGGAGGAGAAGCATTGTGTCGGCCAGCAAACGCCTCCACAACTTGTCGAGCAGAAGTAGAAGAAGACTTTGGTTTATTCTTACTCCCTAATGGACGGTCGGGGCGTCGCTTCATCGGCGCGGTAGATGAAGAGGCCACCATGGAAATATCCTTGGGCTTATTTCTGCTGACACGAGGGCGACCACGGCCATGTTTCTCCACCATGGCACCGGTGTCCAGATCAATAACACCATCGTCTACCATCAGAAGACCCGTTAATAGATTGGCAATGCAAGAGCGGAAGAAACCCTAAGCACGATTTGGGGGGTGAAGACGATATAGCGGAGGAGATCTGCAGCGCAGGAATTAGGGTTTCCCTGGTGAAACAAGGGGCCCTTATTTATAAATTACCCTTAATGGGCCTTTGCAAACTAAAGGTCCAACGAAATCACGGGCCTTAAGTATTCCGTCAAAAGTAATGGAAGAAGAAGGAGTTGATAAAGTATAAAAAAGAAAAAGCTGTCCAAAAGAGATATTTGAGTCTATAACAGGTTGCAAGCACCCCCTTACAGCTTCAGGACTACTCCCATCGGGAGCGCTAGTCGCGCACCCGACGAATTTACGCAAGAATAACGGAGATGAAGATGAGATGACAGTATACTTGAGCCTATACTCGAAAAAACTTTCGACTATAGTCTCGGGGGATACTACCATCGGGAGCACTGGTCGTGCACCCGATGACAATAGAAAACATCGACTACTGATCGGAAAAGTCATCGACTTCATTGTCGACAAAATTAACTCGAAGTGGTTTCACTACCATCGGGAGAGATTTGTGACTTGTTGAAAAAATAACTCGATGATTTTTTACATTAAAATAGTCAAACAAGGCTGGAGTAATTAAAATTGTGATTCTCGAGTTGCGTCATCGCGACAAAACTTGAATGTCGTGATTAAAATAAGATCATGAAGGTAAGACCCCAGGATCCGTCTTGCGTGGCCTAGCATACGCACCTGAATGCGCTCTGCTAGTAAATTTCCGTATCTACGATGCGAAGAAAAATCCCGGTGGACGCACTGGGTACCCTGAAAATTACTGGAATCCTTTCTTTGTAAGTCCTAAATGCAGCAAAAGATTGGGTTAGACCAGGTACCAGACTCAAGTACATGGGCTTAAGTCTAAAGTAGGTAGCAAGTTTCTGCTCTGGCAGTTAACTGGTTTCCTGATCCGTAAGAGATGCCAGGCTTGTTAACCAAAATCCCCTTGAGAAATAAAATAATCTGAGTTGTTTAAATAATTACAGGAAAAAGAAGAAGTCGAAGATTGATCAGAGTCGAAGATATGAAGATTTGAGATTCAACCCGAATCTACAATTTTGGTAGAATCTCGGGGGCTACAGACAAGGGTATAGCTAATAGAGCCCATTATCTTTGTACCCCTGAGTCCCGCTAAGATAGGCCCAGTCATAGACATAGTCGAAATACGAGTTGATGTCGTATTCGGACACTGTAATTTGTATTGAACCCAACCGGATCCTTGAGACCTGGCCACCTATATATAGGGGCCAGGAGAGGCTGGCCAGGGACAGATTGGGATTGAGCCAAGTTCAATACCACGCTTATTCTCGATACACGCCTTGTTTGACTGATCTTTACCTTGGAGTTCATCCGATGCCCTCTTCCCCCGATCCTAAGTCCTTCATCTTGGACATTTGTCGAGTTAACTGATGCGGACGGTGTTGATATATAGATCACCGACCAGTTGGGAACCCCAAGAGGAAGGTATGATGAGCACAACTGCAGTTTTCCCTCAGTAAGAAACCAAGGTTTATCAATCCAGTAGGAGAAAGCCAAACTTAAGAAGGTGATGCTTGCTAGCTTCGTGACACTCCAACAAGGGCGCCGTTTATGATACTTGTTGGTGCGTCTTCAACTAGTAGCAACATGGAACCTACACACAACACAACCAAGAACTTTGCTCCCAACTTACGATGAGGTTGTCAATCTCACCGGTTTGGTGTAAACAAAGGTATGAGCGTATCGAGTGGAAAACAGTAGTAGTATGCGAGAAGGTAAACAGTGCGAGTAATATTAAAATGGTGTAACAATGTAAAGGAAATTGGACCGGGGTCCACAGTTCACTAGTGGTGTCTCTCCATAAAATAAATAACAACATGCTGGGTAAACAAATTACAGTTGGGCAATTGATAGAACAAAGATAACATGCATATGTCGCGAGGATCACTATGAGATTTACTCTGGGCATTACAACAAGATACATAGACCGCCATCCAACTGCATCTATGACTAATAATCCACTCGCGGGGAATCATCCGAGGACCCCTTGAGTATTAAGTTGCGAACAACAGATAACTGCATTAAGCAAACTGTGTAATGTAAACAAAACGAATGTCCTTGGACACAAGAATGTTGTTTTCTCCCTAGTGGCAATAGCACATCTACAACCTTAGAGGTTTTTGTCACTCCCCCAGATTAAATAGAGGCATGAACCCAACTATCGAGCATAAATCCCCCCTCTTGGAGTCACTAGTATCTACTTGGCCAAGAGCGCTACTAACAACGGAGAGCATGCAAGATCATAAACAACATAGAGATAACATAAGATATATGATTTAGCACATCAACTCAACATAACACCAATATTCATCGGATCCCAACAAACACAACATGTAGAATTACACAAAGATGATCTCGATCATGTAAGGCAGCTCACGAGATCTAAACATGAAGCACATGGTGGAGAAGACAGCCATCTAGCTACTTCTATGGACCCATAGTCCAAGGTAGAATACTCACTCATCGTGCCGGAGGCAAGCATGGCGATGAAGAAGACCTCCAGTGGCGATTCCCCTCTCCAGCAGGGTGCCGGGAAGAGCTTCTGGACCCTCCCGATCTCGGGTCGATGACGGCGGTGGATCACGATGTGTTTCAGGAAAATTGATTGGGTATTTAGGTTTTTCCCATCGGGGGGTCTTTATAGGCGAAGGGGCGGCGCCAGAGGTGGGCCAGGGGGCCCTCACCACAGGTGGGCGCGGGCCAGGGGTAGGCCGCGGCCCCTGGTGGTGTGGCCGCCCAGTGGCCCCCCTTCGTCTCCTCTTCAGACTTCTGGAAGCTTTGGTAAATATCTGGATGTTCGGCTTTTGTTTCGTCCAATTCCGAGAATATTTCCTGTGTAACTTTTCTGAAACACAAAAACAGCAGAAAACAGGGAACTGGCACTGTGGCATCTTGTTAATAGGTTAGTTCCGGAAAATGCATAAAAACACCACGAAGTGTAACAAAACACTAAGCAAATGGTGTAAGAACAAGCATGGAGCATCAAAAATTATAGATACGTTTGAGACATATCAGCATCCCCAAGCTTAACTCCTGCTCGTCCTCGAGTAGGTAAGTGATAACAAAAGAATAATTTTTGAGGTGACATGCACCTACACAATCTTGATCATCTAAGTAAGCATTGAGTGTTGGGATCAAAAGAACTTAAAACATGGGCATGAAAGATATAATCTTGATAGAAGAAACTTAGCAACCATGTTACAACATGAAAAAGAACACAAACGAAAGATCATGAAAAATGAAACAATGAAAGTCAAACGTGTGTTCAAATCATATGGAAAAACATAGCAAATGGTTTTCAGCTTGTCCTTCATGAGAGAGCAAAACATAAATGCATAGGACACCTTCAAGTTTAAGAGGGCGATGAGATACAAATAATTTAAGAACAAGTGAAACCAAAATCATGAATTAATCATTGATAAACTTTGGTACTATGCACATTAAACTCAGAATGACAACTATGCTCTCTTAGACTGTGCATAAAGATAGAAGGTGGTGACTCAACATAAAAGTAAAAGAAAGGCCCTTCGCAGAGGGAAGCAGTGATTAAACATGTGCTAGAGCTTTTCGTTTGTAAAACAGAGAGATAATAAATTGGGTTTTGAGAGGTGGTTGTCTTTGTCAACGACTGGCAATGGAGTTCTTACTATCTTCCATACAAAACTAAAGCAAGTTTTTGAGAGAGAGATTGGCACTTTTGTGCTCTTTTATAAAGCTTGGCACTCCTCCCCACCTTTTTTCCTTTCTCAAACCATGGCTAACCGATTCCATCGGGTTCCCACCAACATTCACATACCATGGAGGAGTGCCTTTTTTCTTTTCTTTTTTCTTTTTTTTCTTTTTTGGAATAAACAATATGGAAGATAGCAAATCCGACCACTACGTCCCCATGAGCTGAAAACAGTGTCACAAAACGAGAAGTATTTTGAAGGTTTTTTTGAAAGGTAGCACATGAAAATT
The DNA here is from genome assembly GCA_007115705.1 of Dactylis glomerata. Classification (NCBI taxonomy): domain Eukaryota; kingdom Viridiplantae; phylum Streptophyta; class Magnoliopsida; order Poales; family Poaceae; genus Dactylis; species Dactylis glomerata. The sequence continues at coordinate 1,425,984 of QXEO01000977.1, read as the reverse complement.
TACTTGGAATGGCTTGCAAATACCATGCATAGGAATTTATAGTGGACACATTGGAACAACTTGGTTTTTAGGAGTTGGATGCACGAGTAGAGCTCATACTCACTACAAAATGAGGGCTAGCAAAAGACTGGGAGCGACAAACTAAGAGAGCACTAACGGCCATAATCATGCATAGCGACAAAACATCATTAAGAGAAGCATAAGATGGCATCAAAAGTCAAAAACTAAATGATCATAGAGGCTTATGGCGACTTTGTATGAGTCAAACATGTGTAAGCATGCGCCAAGTCAACCCAAATAAAGCATCAAGGAGAAAACCAAATTAATGCTTCCAAATAATAAAAACAACTCATGATTATTTTCAAAGGCTCATTAAGCAATCTCAGTCATTTGAGACAAGTCATGCTACAGAAAAACCACTAAGCATACTATCAAAATGACATCAAGCACGACATGCAAAAGTCTAAGCCGCAGTCTAAACAAGCTCCTTTTTGTACCACTTTTTTGCATGAAACTTTTTCTCTTTTCCAACACCATTCAAACTTTTTTAACAACTCTTTTGATGAAAACCAACATGGACCAGAGGTCAAAATACACCTTGATATAAAGATATAAGAAGATCTGAACAAAAATCAAGGCGAAAAACGAAAGCTACACGCAGTTCTAGAAAAAGAGAACACTCATTGAACGATAAGAGTGAAAAACGGAGTGTTCTTGGCAAATAAAAAGCAAGGCAACTTCTCCAAAAGAAATTTGTTGGGGTACAACCATTTATTGAAGCAAAGAAAACAAAACAAAACTGAAAACTAAAGACAAGATGCTCCAAGAAAAACGCATAGTGCATGAAGCAATAAAAATATAGTGTGTTGAAAGGTGACCTGATTTTTGCCGATGAAGAAGGGGTGCCTCGGGGGCATCCCCAAGCTTTGACGCTTGTACCTCTTGAATATTTCTTGGGGTGCATGGACATCCCCAAGCTTGAGATTTTGTCCATTCTTCAACTCATCTCATCATTCTCCAATCCCTACACTTGAAAACTTCCTTCATACAAAACTCAACACAATTCTATTAGCAACATTAGTGTAAGCATAATAATGAATCAACCCCTTTTTGCTTCAGAATTCAACTCAAAACCACCACATATAAAGCATATACTACTGTAGAAATTTCCCCAAAAGTTCCATGATCAAAAGAACTCAAAAGAAAGCGATAGAGAGGCAAACACAAATAGTGGCAGAAATCTGTCAAAACAGAACAGCTGACAAAGGTCAATTTTTTCGAGGGTTTTCTGTTGCTAAAATCAAAAAGTTTATAACTAATGAAAGTTTGGATATAACCTGGGGCATATTCACAAGAAATCGCAGGTCAAAAAGATATTCTGAGAATTTTCACGAATTTTTACGGTGCAGCACCAAAATCTGTTTCAGGACAGCAACATCTCCAAATCTTACCTCACTCAAATTAGAGGTTTCTCTTGGCACAAAAATGAAATAAAAAGGATAAGGAGCGGTTATTACAGTAGTAATAAATTCCAAGACTCAAATAAAATAAAAAGTACTGAAAATAAAACAATGGGTTATCTCCCAAGAGTGCTTTTCTTTAACGCCTTTGAGCTAGGCGCAGAAAGTGCGAATCAAGTAATATCAAGTGATGAAGCATCAAGTTCATAATTTGCTCTAAGAATATAGTCAAAAAGTAATTTCTTTCTCTTCCTAGGGAAGTGTTCCATACCTTTCTTGAGTGGGAATTGATATTTGATGGTGCCTTCCCTCATATCAATGATGGCACCTACAGTTCGAAGAAAGGGTCTTCCCAAAAAAATAGGACATGAAGCATTGCATTCAACATCCATAATAAGAAAATCAACGGGAACAAGGTTATTGTTAACCATAATAAGAACATCATTAATCCTTCCCAAAGGTTTCCTCTTAGCAACATCAGCAATAGGAACATCATAATAACACTTTTCAAGCGGTGGTAAATCAAGCATGTCATAAATTTTTCTAGGCATAATAGAAATACTAGCACCTAGATCACATAAAGCATGGGAATTAAAACCACTAACATGCATATCAATGATGGGTTCCCAACCATCTTATAACTTCTTGGGAATAGAAGCTTTTTGCTTCAACTTTTCATCCCTAATTTTCATGAGAGCAATGGTAATATGCTTAGTAAAAGCAACATTTATAGGACTAGCATTAGGAGTCAAAGCAAGCTTTTGCAAGAACAAAATAACTTCAGATATATTGCAGCCATCAACGTCAAAATCATTGAAAGAAATAGAGCTATCATCTCCTACACTCCGAAAAATTTCAGCACTCTTTTGAGAAAAAAGTTTTTGCAGTTTTGAGCTTTTTAACACAAGGAGGACGAGTTTTCTCTACACCAATCAAAGTAAGAGGATTGATAGCATTTGGAACAACATCATTAGAGGTAATAATGGTACATACCTTCATCTTCCTAGCCATCTCATCTTCTCTTTCCCACCTGGCATGCAATTCTGCTAGCATCCTAACATTTTCATCAATTCTAACTTGGATAGCATTAGCAGTGGCAAAAGTATTGTTCTCTTTTACCTCATTAGGCAACACTTTTAGTTTCAGAAGTTCAACATCAAGAGAAAAGCTATTAACTTTAGAAGCAAGAATATCAATTTTGCCTAACTTTTCCTCAACAGACTTATTAAAAGCATTTTGCTTACCGATGAAGTCCTTGAGCATGACTTCAAGCTCAGAGGGCGCGGCCCTAGTGTTGTTGGAGGAATTACCGTAAGAATTACCATAACCATTACCATTGGTAGAAGGATACGGCCTATAATTGTTACTAGCAAAATTGTTCCTATAAGCATTGTTGTTAAAATTATTATTTCTAATGAAGTTTACATCAACATGCTCTTCTTGAGCAACCAAAGAGGCCAAAGGAACATTATTAGGATCAACATGAGCTCTATCATTAGAAAGCATAAGCATAATAGCATCAATCTTATCACTCAAGGAAGAGGTTTCCTCAACATAATTTAAGAACAAGTGAAAGCAAAATCATGAATCAATCAATGATAAACTTTGGGACTATGCACATTAAACTCAGAATGACAACTACGCTCTCTTAGACGGTGCATAAAGGTAGAAGGTGGTGACTCAACATAAAAGTAAAAGAAAGGCCCTTCGCAGAGGGAAGCAATGATTGCAAGTTTTATAAACCTTTAAAAATTATGGTACTTACTAGCTTTGAGCTCTCATTGCCCCCATCATAGGCATCTTGAATGGTTAAAGTTAATTCAAGTACAATTATGAAGCATATGCTTGACAAATCATAAGTTGATAACCTCATGTCCCGTGAAGTACGAATACCCAAACCTCATGCTACTTGACTTAAAGTCCCAAGCAAGCTCTTGTCATTGTAAGTATACACGTATCATCGAGAACCGCCAATGGGATACCTCCGTGCCCGATGACATGGAACAAGCCCACATCAAAATGACAGGACAAACAGACAATGAACACCTTGGCATCTCTTTTATTTACCATTGGTATAACTTTTTATTTTGAGATGCGTCGTTGAATGTTCACTATGGGCATGCTGTAAATTTCCACCATGAATTATGCATGGCTTAGATTAGCGGCCCAGGCGTTTCTCTAACACATATACAAACTCCATGATCCCGCAAGATTCCCAATTTATTTCACATCGCGAGTATCCATAAACAAAAGATCATGATATGAACTCAAATAAGAAGTGCAATGTTGAAAGCTTGCCCCATGACGGCATGGCTGGGCTAATTTCCAACTTAAAACTTGCAAGCATAACAACTCAACATAAGAGAGCCACAATGTCAAATTTTTAAGAATGAGAAAAGTAAAGTGTGCCATCAGGTTCATGAGAGCTTTACTGACCAATTTTCGCATAACACCAAAAAGAGTTTAATTTGAAGGATAGATAAAAGCAAGTCAAATGTACTTTGGAATAGCAAATTGATAATAGGTATGTATGGTGGACACATTGGAATAACTTGGTTTTTGGGAGTTAGATGCACGAGTAGAGCTCATACTCAGTACAAAATGAGGGCTAGCAAAAGACTGGGAGCGACCAACTAAGAGAGCAATAACGGCCATAATCATGCATAGCGACAAAACATCATTAAGAGAAACATAAGATGGCATCAAAAGTCAAAAACTAAGTGATCATAGAGGCTTATGGCGACTTTGTATGATTCAAACATGTGTAAGCATGCGCCAAGTCAACCCAAATAAAGCATCAAGGAGAAAACCAAATTAATGCTTCCGAATAATAAAAACAACGCATGATTTTTTCAAAGGCTCATTAAGCAATCTCAGTCATTTGAGACAAGTCATGCTACAGAAAAACCACTAAGCATACTATCAAAACGATATCAAGCATGGCATGAAAAATTCTAAGCCGCAGTCTAAACAAGCTCCTTTTTGTACCACTTTTTTGCATGAAAATTTTTCTCTTTTCCAACACCATTCGAACCTTTTCGAGACAACTCTTTTGATGAAAATCAACATGGACAAGAGGTAAAAATACACCTTGATATAAAGATATAACAATATCTGAACAAAAATCAAGGCGAAAAACGAAAGCTAAATGCAGTTCTAGAAAAAGAGAACACTCGTTGAACGATAAGAGTGAAAAACGGTGTGTTCTTGGCAAATGAAAAGCAAGGCAAATTCTCCAAAAGAAATTTGTTGGGGTCCAACCATTTATTGCAGCAAACAAAACAAAACAAAACTGAAAACTAAAGTAAAGACGCTACAAGAAAAACGCATAGTGCATGAAGCAATAAAAATATAGTGTGTTGAAAGGTGACCTAATTTTTGCAGATGAAGGAGTGCCTCGGGGGCATCCCCAAGCTTTGACGCTTGTACCTCTTGGATATTTCTTGGGGTGCGTGGGCATCCCCAAGCTTGAGCTTTTGTCCATTCTTCAACTCGACTCATCATTCTCCAATCCCTACACTTGAAAACTTCCTTCATACAAACTCAACACAATTCTATTAGCAACATTAGTGTAAGCATAATAATGAATCAACCCCTTTTTGGTTCAGATTTCAACTCGAAACCACCACATATAAAGCATATACTACTGTAGCAACTTCCCCAAAAGTTCCGTGATCAAAAGAACTCAAAAAGAAAGCGATCGAGAGGCAAACACAAATAGTGGCAGAAATCTGTCAAAACAGAACAGCTGACAAAGGTCAATTTTTCGAGGGTTTTCTGTTGCTAAAATAAAAAAGTTTATAACTAATGAAAGTTTGGATATAACCTGGGGCATATTCACAAGAAATCGCAGGTCAAAAAGATATTCTGAGAATTTTCACGAATTTTTACGGTGCAGCACCAAAATCTGTTTCAGGACAGCAACATCTCCAAATCTTACCTCACTCAAATTAGAGGTTTCTCTTGGCACAAAAATGAAATAAAAAGGATAAGGAGTGGTTATTACAGTAGTAATAAATTCCAAGACTCAAATAAAAGAAAAAGAACTGAAAGTAAAACAATGGGTTATCTCCCAAGAATGCTTTTCTTTAACGCCTTTGAGCTAGGCGCAGAAAGGTGCAAATCAAGTATTTTCAAAAGAAGCATTAAGATCAATTGCAAAAGTCTTTTCAACAATAAATTGAATTGTGTCCAAATGAGTTTTTGAGGATCCCTTGTGATCATGTTTTGGTACACTACTTTCATCAAAAAGATTTTCAGGACAAATCCAATTAAAATTCTTTTCCAAAGCTTCATGCATTCCTACAAGTTTGCAAGGTATTGGTACTTTGAAATCTTCTTTGGTTGTACCAACAACTTTGACAGGCGAACCAAACATATTAAAACGCTTAAAAACTTTCCTAGCTTCAATGACAACATTTCTAAATTCTCTACGCAAAGTCTCCAAGATAAAATCTTTCTTTTCGGAGTCTTCAATATCATGAAGCTTAAGAAACATGTGTTGCATAAAAGGATTAAGGCTAGCAAACCTAGCTTCCAACATGTGAACTAAATAAGCAGAAGCAACTTCGTAACTAGGAGCAAGCTCAGCCAAAGATTTATCCTCAACATCTTTATGCATGCTAATATGATTAAAGAACTCCTCAATGTTACCTTTCCCAATAATAGAACCACTACCTACTGAAAGGTCCTCCAAAACATACTTAGGGAACAACATAATGAACTAAGAGTAATAAAGTAACAACTATAAAGGACACTAATTTTTTTGTATTTTTGATAAAATGATGCAAGCAAAAATAAAGTAAGCAAAACTAAAACAAAGTAAAGGATGTGCATGCGAAACTCCCCTTGCAGAAGTCTTCTCTCTCCCCGGCAACGGCGCCAGAAAATAGCTTGATTGCGGTGCGGTGTTGATGTAGATGACCGCCCAGTTGGGAACCCCAAGAGGAAGGTATGATGAGCACAGCAGCAAGTTTTCCCTCAGTAAGAAACCAAGGTTTATCGAACTAGTAGGAGAAAGCCAAACTTGAGAAGGTGATGCTTGCTAGCTTTGTGACAGCTCCGGACAATTTATTAGGCACCTCGTCTAGGGCTTTGCTTTGCACCAGCAACAACGTGGAACCTACACACAACACAACCAAGAACTTTGCTCCCAACTTACGATGAGGTTGTCAATCTCACCGGTTTGTTGTAAACAAAGGATTGAGCGTATCTATTAGAAAACAATAGTAGTATGCGAGAAAGTAAACAGTGCGAGTAAAAGTAAAACGGTGTAACAATGTAAAGGAAATTGGACCGGGGTCCACAGTTCACTAGTGGTGTCTCTCCATAAGATAAATAACAACATGCTGGGTAAACAAATTACAGTTGGGCAATTGATAGAATAAAGATAACGTGCATATGTCACGAGGATCACTATGAGATTTACTCTGGGCATTACAACAAAATACACAGACCGCCATCCAACTGCATCTATGACTAATAATCCACTCACGGGGATATCGTCCGAACACCCCATGAGTATTAAGTTGCGAACAACAGATAACTGCATTAAGCAAAGTGTGTAATGTAAACAAAACGAATGTCCTTGGACACAAGAATGTTGTTTTCTCCCTAGTGGCAACAGCACATTTACAACCTTGGAGGTTTCTGTCGCTCCCCCAGATTAAATAGAGGCATGAACCCAACTATCGAGCATAAATACCCCCTCTTGGAGTCACTAGTATCTACTTGGCCAAGATAGCTACTAACAACGGAGAGCATGCAAGATCATAAACAACATAGAGATAACATAAGATAATATTCAGCACATCAACTTAACATAACACCAATATTCATCGGATCCCAACAAACACAACATGTAGAATTACACAAAGGTGATCTCGATCATGTAAAGCAGCTCACGAGATCTAAACATGAAGCACATGGTGGAGAAGACAACCATCTAGCTACTGCTATGGACCCATAGTCCAAGGTAGACTACTCACTCATCGCGCCGGAGGCAAGCATGGTGATGAGGAAGACCTCCGGTGGCGATTCCCCTCTCCGGCAGGGTGACAGGAAAAGCTTCTGGACCTTCCCGATCTCGGGTCGACGACGGCGGCGGATCGCGATGTGTTTCTGGAAAATTGATCGGGTATTTAGGTTTTCCCATCGGGGGGTCTTTATAGGCGAAGGGGCGGCGCCAGAGGTGGGCCAGGGTGGCCTCACCACCAGGGGCGCGGGCCTGGGGTAGGTCGCGCCGCCCTATGGTGTGGCCGCCCTGTGGCCCCCCTCCATCTTCTCTTCGGACTTCTGGAAGCTTCGGTAAATATTGGGACGTTCGGCTTTTGTTTCATCCAATTCTGAGAATATTTCCTGTGTAACTTTTCTGAAACACAAAAATAGCAGAAAACAGGGAACTGGCACTGTGGCATCTTGTTAATAGGTTAGTTCCGGAAAATGCATAAAAACGCCACGAAGTGTAACAAAACACTAAGCAAATGGTGTAAGAACAAGCATGGAGCACAAAAATTATAGATACATTTGAGACGTATTAGCAGCCCGGCGACATTTTGTAACCAGGACCCCGCCTATATAAGGGGGCCTGGACCCTTAGAATATGGGGATCGAACACTTCTTCTTCTTCCTCTAGACAACACAGCTCAAGGAGCACTGTAAGCCACCGTGTGCTGATAATAAAGACAAAGGCAGGACATAGGGGTTTTACCCCCGGCGAGGAGGGCCCTGAACCTGGGTAAGTGATGTGTCGTCACTTGCCCAATCTCGAGCCAGACCCATCGCAGTTCTCTGACAAGCCCCTCCGATAAGCCATCCCCATGGCTACTGTCCTCAAAATACCACGACAGTTGGCGCCCACCATGGGGCAATGTGCAGTATCGACCGGAGTGAAGTTCCGGCCGGGATCCCCATTGGCTCTCGGTGAGAAGGTCGCCTCTGGCCTTGCTCTAAAGGTTCGGCACCTTTGACTGCGTTAGCGACAACCTCGACTGCTTCGAGGATGGCTTCGGCGACAGTGGATCCTTCCTCGACGTCGGCGGCCACCGCTTCTACATCGCCAAGCCGTTCCCGGAGGAGGTAACCGACGTGCTTGACCCTCTCTGTGACGTAGGCTCAAGCTGCAGTGAACGCAGCGACCTTGGCGCCATGGTCGAAGTGCTAGCCCTGGGGGACGAAGAGGGCGGCGACTCACCGTGCACTGCGCGCCCGCCGCTTGAACGCCTTCTTCCGCAGGAGCAGGACGCTCCACTCCCAGAGCAGGACACCACGGATGTCACCATCATGGACCTGCGCGCACCACTCGACCACGTCATCGACCCCATCCAGGTCATAGAGGCCCTGGAGCGGACGCGCATCGCCCTCCTTAGCAAGGTGGCCGATGACGAAGACACCCGGTGTTGTATGAGCTCCACGTTCCATGAGTTGTACAATGCGAAGGGCACTGCGCTGGCCGGAGAAGCTCATGGCCTGCGGCGCGGCCACGGACTCCCTACCACGGGTCCCAAGCCGGATCCAGATCCGGCGGTCGCCATTGTCAAGCCAAGGCCCAGAGGAACACGGCCACGGTAGCCGTGCTCCAAGCTGCAACGATGGAGGCCGCCGCGCCCAGCGGTTAGGCTACAATGGCCAACATCGTCAAGTCCCGGCTCCAGCAGCCGGGCCAAGAGCCCAGGTCTGCCAACCGGCTCATGACCGTGCAAGCCAGCCGGCTCTGCACGTTCACATGTGGCTCGATCACATGAAGGCGCTCGCTAAGAGCTCTGCTAGCTAAAAGCGGGTGGCGGTTGACCAAGGAGGCTTGGGGGCTGCCGGCAGCGGTAAGAGGCGCAAAGAGGACAGATACACCCTTGATGCAGTGCTCGACCAGTCGTGCAAATTCCACAGCACCCCCAACAAGGAAGCAACTCACTCCACGCGTCAATGCAGCTTCATCAAGGAGCTAGAGCAGCATGCTCAGCAACTCCCTGGTTCATTGCCAGTGTAGCCGGCTGAAGGTCAGGAGGACCACCAGTGTGAGCCGGCTGCCGAGCAGCCAGACCAGGGTGACGAAAATTTCCCAGCTGTCGTCGAGCAGTACCACATCTTCACCACTCCGGAGAAGGACAAAAGGAGTGACCTTTGGTACGAAGTGGAGGTGAATGCCGTCATGCCAGGGGAGCCCCAGTACATGCACTGGTCCGAGGAGGCCATCACATGGGGGCGCAAGGATCATCCGCCACTCATGCCCAGCCTTGGAGAGTACCCTCTGGTCCTGGATCGCATCGTGCGCTCTGATACGCACACCTGCCATTTCTCCCGCGTGCTCATCGACGGAGGCAGCAGCATCAACCTTCTGTACCGGAGCTCGATGGAAAAGCTGGGCATCCTAGTGGCTCAGCTGAAGCCAAGCCGTCTCACCTTCCATGGCGTCGTGCCGGGGCATTCGTGCACCCCTATGGGAAGGGTCCAGCTGGAGGTATTCTTCGGAGAGAAGGGCAACAGCCGCCACGAGCCTATCTAGTTCGAGGTGGTGGACATCAGCAGTCCATACCATGTGCTGCTCGGCCGCCTAGCTCTAGCCAAGTTCATGGTGGTTCCGCACTATGTGTACCTCAAGGTGAAGCTCCCAGGTCCTCGTGGTGTGATCATAGTCTCGGGATGCTTCAAGAAATCGATGGAGTGTGCAAGGGCCAGCTCACAGCTGGCCGAGGCATTGGTCATCACCGAGGAGAAGCGCCAGCTCCTCCATCGCGTGGCACTTACTTAGGAGGATGTGTCGGTTCGCCAGTTGCCGATGCAGCAGTTCCATCCGGCCAACGACACCAAGAAGATCCTATTGGACGAGAGTGACCCGACCAAGTTCATCATCATCGGTACCGGCCTCTCTGCTAAATAGGAAAGCGAGCTCACCAGCTTCCTCTGTGAGAATCGAGACATCTTTGCATGGTCTCCAAAAGACATGCCAGGTGTGCCGACGGAGCTGGCTGAGCACTCACTTCATGTCTGGCCGGATGCCAAGCCGGTCAACCAACCGCTGTGGTGCTTCGCAGAAGAGAAAAGGAAGGCCATTGGTGAAGAGATCGCATGGCTCCTCACAGCCGGCTTCATCATGGAAGTGTTCTACCAAGATTGGTTGGCGAACCTAGTCTTGGTCCTGAAGAACAACAATACTTGGCGCATGTGTAACGATTACACGAGCCTCAACAAGGCTTGCCCCAAGGACCCCTTCGTGCTACAATGCATCGATCAGGTGATAGATTCCACAGCCGGCTCTGACCTGCTGTCGTTTCTTGATGCCTACTCGGGTTATCACCAGATCCCGCTGTACGAGTCGGATCAGATCAAGACGTCTTTCATCAGCCCGTACGGAGCCTGCTGCTATGTCACCATGCCCTTCGGCTTGAAGAATGCTGGAGCGACTTACCAGCGAACTATGCAATGGTGCATGGATGGGCAGATAGGGCGGAATGTACATGCCTACATGGACGACGTGGTGGTGAAGACCAAGCAGAGCGGCACACTCCTCGATGATCTCAAGGAGACATTCGCAAACTTGCGGCGCTATCGCATGAAGCTCAACCCTGAGAAGTGCACTTTCGGCGTGCCGGCTGGATAGCTCCTAGGTTACATCATTTCCTAGCAAGGGATCGAGGCCAACCCCTTGAAGATAAAAGCCATCGAGGCCGTAGAGCCGCCCATCGAGCTCAAAGACGTGCAGAAGTTTGCCGGCTGTTTGGCCTCGCTTAGCCAATTTGTCAGCCGGCTCGGAGAGAAGGCAATGCCGCTGTATCAGCTGATGAAGAAGACAGATCACTCTGTCTAGTCACAGCGCGCCGACGATGCCTTCAATGACCTCAAGCGAGCCCTGTCCACGGCGCCTATCCTGGCAGCGCCAGCTTTGCAAGAGCCGATGTTGCTGTACACATCAGCGACTCTGCGAGTCGTCAGCGTCATGATCATGGTGGAGTGTGTCGAGGAGGGCATGGAGATGCGGGTCCGGCGCCCAGTATACTATCTGAGCGAAGTGCTCACCCTCTCCAAGCAAAACTACCCGCATTACCAGAAGGTCGCGTACGGCATGTACATGGCGGCCAGGAAGCTGAAGCATTACTTCGAGGAGCATCCCATCACGGTGGTGAGCACCACTCCGCTCTCGGAGATCATTGGTTGCAAAGATGCCACTGGCAGGGTGGCTAAATGGGCGATCGAGCTAGCTGCTCATACCATTCAGTACAAGCCTAGGACGACGATCAAGTCCCAGATCATGGCTGACTTCTTTGCTGACTGGGGAGAAAATCAATACCTGCCACCGGCTCCAGACTCCACCTACTGGCAGATGAACTTTGATGGGTCCAAGATGCACGGGGGCTTGGGAGCCGGCATCGTCCTCACCTCCCCCAAGGGAGACAAGCTACACTACATGTTGTAGATCCACTTCACTGCTTCGAACAACATCGCCAAATATGAGGCCCTGGTGCACGGGCTCAAGCTTGCCAAGGAGATTGACATTCGGAGGATCCTCTGCTTTGGAGATTCTGACCTCGTGGTGTACCAGGTCTCAGGAGACTGGGACGCTAAGGACACCAACATGGCCTCCTATCGCTTCTACATCCAGCAGCTCTGCAGGTTCTTCAAAGGCTGTGAGTTCCATCACATTCCCAGAGCAAACAGTGATGAAGCAGACCAGCTATCGAAGATCGGCTCCACCAGGCAAGCAATTCCAGCCCGAGTGTCACTGGAGATAATTCGCAAGCCCTCCATCAAGCCATCGCCAGATTCTGGCTCCATCCACGTGCCAGAAGACCCAGCTCCGGCCAAGGCACCATTGCCGAACCCAGGGTCTACCACCTTAGAGCAAGGAGCTGTCGGCCAGCCCAGCCTGGCCGGCTTGGCGAAGGACTCAGGGGATGTCGTCTCCAAGCTGGCCCCTGCAGCCGGCCAACTTGGTGAAGCCGACACATTGTCAGACCCGGGGGCTGCTGACCCTCTGGTCGCCAGTATCTTTCACATCAGGGAGATACCATCCTGGGCGGAGCCATTCTCCAACTACCTCCTCTCTGGGGACTTACCGCCGAACGAAGCAGAAGCTAGGCGACTCCAGCGCCATGCGCAAGCATACACCATCATCAACAGCGAGCTGTACAAGCGCAGCGTGTCAGGGATCTACCAAAAGTGTGTCGAACCGGAAGAAGGGCGAGAACTACTAAGGGAAATACATCAAGGGGAGTGCGGACATCATGGATCTTCCAGGGCCCTGGTGGCCAAGGCTTTTCGCCATGGATTCTACTGGCCAACCGCCCTACAAGATGCGGAGCTGCTGGTGAAGTAGTGCAGCGGCTGTCAGCGCTTCTCCAAGCAGAGGCACACCCCAGCAGCGGCCCTCAAGACCATTCCCCTCACTTGGCCGTTTGCCATCTGGGGCCTCGACATGGTGGGACCATTCAAGACAGCGCACGGGGGCTTGACGCATCTCCTGGTAGCCGTGGAAAAGTTTACTAAGTGGATTGAAGCCAAGCCAATCAAGAGACTCGACGGCTCATCAACTATCAAGTTCTTTAATGAGATCATCGTAAGATATGGAGTCCCGCACAACATCATCACTGATAATGGGACATACTTCGCAAAGGGCATCTTCGCAGAGTTCTATAGCCAGAAGGGAATCCGGCTGGACCTGGCATCAGCGGCGCACCCTCAGTCAAATGGGCAAGTCGAGAAGGCAAATGGCTTGATCCTAGCTGGCATCAGGCCAAGACTAGTCGAGCCCCTTGGGCGCTCAGCCGGCTGCTGGCTCGAAGAGCTACCCTCAGTGCTCTGGAGCCTGTGCACCACTCCAAACCGTTCTATCGGCTTCACTCCCTTCTTCCTGGTCTACGGGGCAGAGGCTGTGCTACCCACCGACATCAAATTTGATGCGCCAAGAGTGGTCCAGTACACGCAAGAGCAAGTGAAAGAAGCTCGCGAAGACGGCGTCGACCTCCTCGAGGAGGCACGAGAGCAGGCCTTGGCCAGAATAGCGCTCTACCAGCAGTAGCTGCGACGCTATCAAAGCCGGAAGATCCGTCCTCTCGCGTTCCGTGAAGGAGATCTCGTACTCTGGCTGGTCCAAAACACCAAATGTCGGTGTTCTGGATACCGGGGTATCCCGGTCCACCTGCTCCTGGGCCACTTCAACGGCCCAGCTTCGGCCTGGGAGCAAAATGAAGACCGAAGCCCAGCAAAGAAGACCCTCTGAGGAGGCGCCTCATGAGGAGAACGACGACAAAACCGCTAAGGACCAGAAGACCTCCTCGCGAGGTGTTCCTCGTGAGGGGAGGAATAAGATCTGCGCCAGCTTAGCACACTCCAGTGTTGTGCGAGAAGATAATATCAGAAGATGGCGTACCGTCCACGTTAGCCCGACAAGGGAGCGACCAGCTCCTGTCGTGCCTGCATAAAGCTGCACGGTGGTTGTTGCCACCCCCCTAAAAATAGGGTGGATGGTGTAGGGCGCCAGGGGAGGACGTCAGCCTTCCTCCACCCACTCCCGTGGACCGGCGCCACTGCCCTATGAAGAGCAAGTCCACTGAAGACTGAAGATAACAGTTGTCCGCTCCTTGGCCGTATTGTGGCAACCCCTTCCCCAAGTTGATGAGGGGAAGGAGGACCTCGACGCTATAAAAGGAGGGGAGGCTGCCCCTTAGAGGGGATCCCCAATTCTGAGCTCCTATCTAGGCTAAGTTGGTTCTTCTACCTCCGGCCGGCTAGTGCTCTATAACCAAGGCCTTGTACTCCTCGCGAGGTGTCGCGTCATAATACAAGAAGGCAGGAAGTAGGGGCTTTACCTCACCATGAGGGCCCTAAACCTGGGTAAAGCTCGGTGTCCCTCTCTATCGTGCGTTGTGCTCTCCGGTGTCTCGAGTCTTCCGTCGTCGTGTTTCGTTGCGATCTAGATCTCACGCGTACAACCCCCTGCGTTCGAATCTTTGGGTCCGTCGTGTGGTACCCCGTGTTCTTGCAACACGAAATCCTCCGACGTTTGGCACGCCAGGTATGGGGTTGTGGTGTGTTTCTTCTAGATCTGCTTCGCCATGGCCGACGCCAACGCAAGGCTCGAGCATCTTCATCGCCGCAACACGGTTCGAGGAAATACCGAGCCCATCATCCGTCGCCAGCACGTCTCAGCCGAGGAGGAAGAGGAGGAAGATCTTGAGTCCTCCTACCTCCTGTCCGGGCATACAAAGCCTTAGCTCTCCTTCACTGCCACTGCTACTTCTTGCGCTCGTTCTGGGAGTCAGCTGACTCATGTGCAGGCTCTCGCCATGGCGCAGGAGTTGTTGCGCTATCAACCCACTGTGGACGGGCGTGAGGGGTGGCTCGCTCGAATCCCTGAGCTCGTCGCCATCGCCAACGAAGACCCGGCCTTGGAAGGTGCCCAGGGTGCGGGGGAACCAGATCCGGCGGTGGGGCACTGTGCCCCGAGTGCCGGGGATGGGAAGGCCGCTCAGGCCAAGAAGGTAGTTTCCCGTGCGGCATCTTCGCCGCGTGGGGAGCCCAACTGCCAAATCGTCCAACACGCTCTGGAAGACGCATGCGTCTCCCTCGAGTGCCGCCGCGAAAATCATGACCGCGCCATTAACGACATCGGTGAAGCTGGCAAGAACGTCAAGGTCACCAGGGAGCCCATCTACAACCCCGGGTGCCTTGATCTCACTCGCCAGCAACGCTACATAGTCTGGCCTGACAAGTTCAGGCCGGACATCGGCGTGCGTTATGATGGGACCTCCAACCCCGTCGAGTGCCTCCAGCTCTACGTCATTGCCGTTCAGGCCGCACGTGGAGATCAGCGTGTGATGGCCAATTGGTTTCCCATGGCCCTCTAGGATGCGCCGTGGACTTGGCTCATGAACCTTCTGCACGAATCTGTGACTTCATGGAAGGTTTTGTGCTGTCAGTTCGTCGCCAACTTCATGCCTACGTACGAGCGCCCCGCCACGAAGAACAATCTCAAGGTGGTGCGTTAGTACGAGGGTGAAACGCTTTGCCAATACATCCAATGCTTCAGCCAAATGAGGAACAAGATCCCCCAGATCTCCAATGAGGAGGTCATCTCCGCATTCTCCACGGGCGTCGCTGACATCAAGATGAAGGAAAAGTTGTATGTGAATGATGAGCTAACTTTCGTAGTCAGGCTCTTCGAGATCGCCGACAGACGCGCTAAGGCCGAGGAGGGGAGGCTCTTCGTGCACAACCTACCGGATGCGCTTCCCCCAAAGTCCAAGTCCAAAGACCCCAAGCGTAAGAAGGTTGCTGCCCTCGCGGCAGAGCCTGATCATAAGCAATGCCGCGGGGACCGCTCCGAGCGTGATAAGGGTGGATGATGCCGCTACTGCATCCTCCACAAGAAGGACACCCACAATACTGA
Organism: Dactylis glomerata; assembly: GCA_007115705.1. Taxonomy (NCBI): domain Eukaryota; kingdom Viridiplantae; phylum Streptophyta; class Magnoliopsida; order Poales; family Poaceae; genus Dactylis; species Dactylis glomerata. The sequence goes on along the minus strand of QXEO01000977.1, from coordinate 1,410,144 downwards.
CGATTGTTGGGTAGTCCAGAAATTCCATGAAGAGAATGGAGTCACCAAGCGTCATGGGAGTAGCCGTAGCTACGTTAAGAGTGGATCAAGGGGCAACCACCATGACGATGATCGGGACAAGGGTCGCCGCCGCGATGGTCCATCATGCGCAGATCCCGAGCCACTACCGCAGCCTCTGCCGACAAGCGATCACCGAGAAGAGAACCAGGGGGCAATCAAGAGCCGTGAGGCTTCGCCGCTTGCCTCCTGGGAGGAGCCCAAGCTCCTTTATCTAATCGTCACTTCAAGCAGCTGTCATGAGAGATCACGGCGGCGCAACCAAGCGTAAACAGCCGCAAGCTGAGGTGGTCTACCATCAAGATTGGCTTCGACGAGGAGGACCATCCAGTCTCCACCAGGGCCATGGGCACAATTCCCCTCTTGTGCACGCCCACTATCAATAACATCGCCGTCAACTGCACTCTCATCGACAGAGGGGCGGGCCTCAACATCATCTCCATGAAGATTTTCGAGAAGATGCAAGTGTCGTATCATCGGCTCATGCCAACCCGGCCATTCTTTGGAGTAACGGAAGGTTCTAAGATGCCTATCGGGCAGGTTTGCCTGCCCATCACCTTCGGCACAAGAGACAACTACAGGATAGAAAGCCTTGACTTGGACGTCGCTTACATCGCGCTGCCTTACAACGCCATCCTCGGCTACCCAGCCTTAGCGAGGTTCATGGCGGCAACGCACCATGGCTTCAACGTCCTCAAGATTCCTAGCACCAACGGCACGATCACCGTGCGCTGCAATGAGAAAGATGTTCTTCGCTCCGTAGAGCACATCTACCGTGAGGCTGCCACCATGTTCCCCGCCGATGAAGATCTGCTGGAACACTCAGGTGACCTCGCGAGGAAGAAGCAACTCATGCCGCATGAGCGAGTTGCTGCCAAGAAAGCCTCTCTCGAGCCCCTTATGACGGGCTTGTCAGGGAAGAAGTTTACCGCATCTACGTCGACTGTGCCAAGCGAGGACCTGGTCGATGCGATGCTGGACATGAGCATTGGGGAAGCTGCGATACCCTCAGGGAGGAGGCCCCAGTTTACCCAAGAGCGCTCTGCTACAAAGAAGGTCCCACTCCAAGCTGGGGGCTGTGAGAACTTCGTCACCATCGGGGCAGGGCTTTCCGCCAAATAGGAAAGCGCACTCATCACTTTCGTTCGGGCAAACTCTAACATGTTCTCTTGGACTCCGTCAGATATGGCCGGCGTTCACAGGGAGGTGATTGAGCACCACTTAGCCGTGTGCCCTCAGACACACCCAGTGAAATAGAAGACAAGAAAGCAAGCGCAAGAGAAACAAGACTTCATCGTCCAAGAAATTGAGAAGCTGAAGAAGGCCAAGTTGATATGCGAGGTAGCTCACCCCACGTGGATTGCTAATCTGGTGGTCGTGCCAAAAGCTAATGGAAGTGGTCACCTATGCGTAGACTTTACTAGTCTCAGTAAGGCTTGCCCTAAGGATCCTTACCCGCTCCCAAGGATAGATTAGATCATCAACTCCACCGTAGGCTGTGACCTCCTTTGCTTCTTGGATGCATTCTCCGGCTATCATCAAATACAGATGGCAAAGGAGGGCGAGGAAAAGACTGCCTTCATCACACCTTGTGGTGTGTACTGCTATGTCTGCATGCCCTTCGGCTTGAACAATGCAAGAGCAACTTTCCAAAGGCTCATGCATAAGGCCTTAGGGGCGCAGATGGGAAGAAATGCGGAAGCTTACGTCGATGACATCGTCGTCAAAACCTGTGAGGGTCATACCTTCATTGAAGACCTGGAGGAAACATTCGTCAACCTGAGAAAGAGGCGAACCCTGACAAGGTCAAGGCCATTGAAGAAATGCGTCCTCCGCTCAACCTTAAGGAGATGCAGCGCCTCGCAGGATGCATGGCGGCCCTGGGGTGGTTCATCGCAAGGAGCGGAGAAAAGGCCTTGCCTTTCTTCAATCTCATGAAGCGCACTGGAAAGTTCGAGTGGACTCCGGAGGCTGACAAGGCCTTCGCCGAGCTGAAGAGGTATCTCACGAGCCCGCCGCTCATGAAGTTACTGCAAATATATGGTTCTACAAATCAATAGTACCTGTCCAAGACTTGGACCAGATTTTGAACACTCTGATTAAAGTGTTTGAATTCATCTCTATTAAGAACTCTTTATAAATCCTACACAATGTGCAATGGATTATATGTGCCATGCACATATAGGATATCCTAATACAACATATTGCCCCATTAAAATATTCCCTATATTTTATAATCAGTCATGAAGCTAAATTCCTGCAAAATAGATTTAAAAACCAAACTCAAATCTCAAAATAGAAAACAGAAAAGGAAAAAGAAACAAAAGCAGAAAAAATAGAACAGAGGAGAATAGCCAGTGGACCGAAGCCCACCAGCGCAGCCCATCATCCAGCTCCACCGGAGCCGAGGGAGTGTACTGTTTTGGTACGATCTCCGATAGGCGGGACCCACACGGCAGAGGAGAGCCATCGTCTTCCTCCTCTCACCGCGGGTCGATAGCACGATGGCGCAGCCACGTCGCCGGCCGCCTTTATGGACCGCCGTCATTTCTGTTGACTAGCACGCATTCAACCTCATCCTCTCCAAGGCCCCGGGAACCCTAATCCAAATCGCCGCCGTATCCTAACCATTGACGGTGAGGTGACGTTGCCCCCGAGCTCGTCGTGCTCTATAAAAGCACTAGCAGGACCGCCATGTCGTTCTTCTTCTTCCGAGCCCTCTCTGACCCTCTCTCAATCTCACACTCTCTGTCACCTCTGCACCACCGAGGGGAGCTCGCCAGAGACCTGCAAGGAGCCATCGATCGGAGCCAATCCGGAGTCAGTGAAGCCGTCCAAGAGGAGCGCCTTGACCTATTGATTGTCCTAGATGAAGGAATCGAGACAAAGTGGTCCGAGATGCCGTGAATTTGCCGTTCCCTTCCACAGGTCATCGTCGCGTTTCTCGACATTGAGCTTGTCTCCGACCTTCCCTGTCTTCACCGAGGAGTCCATCAGGTTCGTGGTGCACTCAAGTGTCTCTGGAGCATTTTGTGGCATCATTTCGATCTCTGTATCGAGTCGTCGGAGTTGGCCGGGAGTAAGCCGCCGTAGTTCGTCGCCGTTGAGGGTGCTCCGGTGACCGTTAGGTCTCAGCACCGCCACCAAGTAGTTCGCTGCTGTGTACTGATTCGATTTAACTTAGTCGCGCACCCTCAGAAACCATAGATCACCGTCTTCATCGACGCCTACCTTGCCGGCGGTGAGCTCCCGAGTGCAGTCAACGATTTTGACTTGACCAAGCCTACGTGGCACCGGCCAGGCCCATGGCCCACTAGTTAATCTATTTGACTGAGTCTTCTGCCTGCGTGACTGTTGACTCAGCCTTGACCCCACCTATCAGTGTCTTAAGCTAGGTACTGGTTCAGTTCAAAAAGGTTTAGTCTCATTTAGAAATTCCAGAAAACATCCAAAACTTAGAAAAATCATATCTATTTCATTTTTAATCAGAAAAATGCAAATAAGATACCAAAATGATCATAAAAATAAGACCTATCTGTTTGTACTATAAGATTATATACTTGCGTGGAATAATTTTGAGTGCAATTTAAAAACATGTCTAAGTACTATTTTGCAATATGAATTTAAATCAAATTTAGGAATCAAATAATTTCTCTAATTATGTAGTAGATATTGTTACACTTAAACAACTTTATTGTAGTTACTATTTCAATATTTTAGGGTCTTGACTTAAACTTTGCTATTAGCATCTTAAAAACCTAAAACTATTTTTCCTAAATAATTCTGAAGTGCTAATATTAAGAAAGAATATAAATAAGTGCTAACCTATATTCAGTAATTCTTGTCAAACTCTAAAGTGTTGTTCCACAATTGGTCCTTAATGCTCATATTTGACCATTAGTAGTTGTTAACTCAATTTATGAGGTAATAATCCAAACCCTAGATAATAGTGTTAATAAGAACCCTATTCTATCATAGTAGAATATGATCACTTAAAATAAGTTCAAATAATACTTACTCTTTAAATAATATGTTCTTCAAAAGTTATTCTTTTAAAGAACATATCAAATAAGCATTTCATCAAACCATATGCTTTCTGATGACAAGTGCCTAGATAGATTAAGATTGTTGTCAATCCTATAACTACTTGGGTATTGTTATAAATGATATGAATTACTTCAACATTGCTTGCTCATGATCAACTAATTGATTGCTAATCATTGATGCAACTTAAAATTGCTACTTTCCTGTCTTCACTATTCATCATCATCCTCCTGTAGGTTGGAATGATGATAACTCCTAAAAACAATAACCTTGTTCTTGTTACACTTGATTCTTTTACTTTTATAGGATTGTCAGTTAACCTAAAATCCTTAACAACCTTATGTGTGCAATTGACGTTAAAAGTGCAACACAACATAAAGAAATCACCATAACTCAATGATAACAAATCATCGGGGTTAGGTTACACTTAGAGTGATGCATATCATATCTTATGCATATCATGCTGCAGATTTCTAACATCATCCCTACCGGATGATGATTGCTATTTCAGAATTGGGATTTCTATCGTATCGAAGACCCTGACTCGCATAATCTTGCAGTCAGAAAGGCAAGTTCACTCCTGCTCATATCTCTTGATTATCTTTATCAAATTACTTGCAAATATATACCTGTGGTATTACTACTGCATTCAAAAGAAAAAGGTTCTGTCTTCATAATTAATATGAATAGTGGTTTCGACCGGAATGGTTGTTGCCCTAGGATGGTGGGCAGTGGGACCATGGTATGAGTATGGTGGAGGTCCCACTGCAACTGGAATGTTCACCTAGGATTAATAACCAATGTCGCTAGTGATTCTTGTGTCGTAAAATACGGTCAACCATAGGATCTGGAATGGGACGAAAGAGTAAGCTGTATCTTTTCCCTCTTGCATATCAACGGACGCGCCGTTCTGGAGCAGTTGTCTCCCTGCGCGGAGCTTCAGGATGGGTGGAATCCCCCTAATGATTCCACGGTTCTGGCGGTCTATGATGGATTGCGGCAACAACGGGGGTAGAGTACCGAGGTCGGATATTACCACAGTGCGTAAGATAACCGGCGGGGGTAACTCATTGTCAAGGACAAGTATGCCGAGGTCGGCAACTACCAAAAGTGTAGACCGGCAAGGGTAGCGAACCGAAGTTGGAGCCGCAAAAGGGTGGGTATGCAAGGTCGTGGGAAGGAACAGTGATTGGCTCGGATCATTGATTGGGCCCCACACCAAGGAAGTGTGGACGGGAACGATCGCCCGGTTGTGCAGCAAGGCGTTGATCTCCTATGGGTACAAGTGACCACCTCTCCAGAGTGTAAGAAAGTATCTGGATACTCCCTGTTCCGGTAAGGAGCTGCGAACACGGCAGGAAAGGAGCCCATCGAAGCTCTAATCAACCTGTGAAGGCTGACGGACATAGTTCTTCTGAATAAAAGCAACCTCTTGAAGAAATGTTTACGAAAACTTGCATTGCCAAACGACTCTTGAGTCCAAGGCTGTAGCTAGTGCATCAAACACCTTATTCCTTATATGAACTTGCTGGGTAACGCTCGTTACTCACCCCACTCCCTCGTAACCCTTGCTTAGATCGGAGGCAACACAAGGAGACAACCTCGAGACACTGAAGACGAAGATGAAGCCTTCTACCAATGTCTGAACTATCAGCGGAGTCAACAACGATATCAAGCTTGGTGGAAAACTAGAATAGGAATAGAAGGGACCCAATTCCCTAATCCTAGAACCTACGTAGCTAGAGTAATTCTGTAGCAAGCCAACTGCATTAGAGGTAGCTCTAGTCTTCTGTTGACCTTCTAGTGGTTCTTTCTCGCTTGTAATCGCCAGAACTAAACCTCTACCTGTTGAGGAGGTTCAGAAGATCTTCTATATGATGTAAATTGTAATCCTATGCACCTACCTTGGACCTGCGATGTTTCTGTTGTACCACTCTGATCGATGTAATACTAGTGAGACGGTGTTTCATTGGTGTTATGTCAACAACTTGCATACTACACATACAGTGGTATGCTGGGTCACCACATGTTTCTAGGTGAAAACCTTGCCCGTCTCTTGGCGTGCGACGGCGGTATTCTGATGCTCGAGAGGCATCGCCTTAGAACCTGGATCTTCGACTGTTCCTTCTTGTGCAGTTTTGGTGGTTCTCACTGCTGTTGGTACGAGCTCGAGAAGACGGTGCCTTGTTGATCCGGTGAACGTCGTGGCTCAATCCGGCTTCGCCTTGTGCTTCAGCTGGTAGAGGTTGAAGATTTCAAGCCCGGGACACTTAGTTTTCCTTTTTGTCATGCCTTCCTTTTTGTTGTTTAGGCGTTGTTTCTTCCTCCCTGTGCTCTCTATTGTAAGCTAAAGCTGGTAACCCCAACAGGTTCAATATCTGTAACAAACTGACGTTGTGGCTTTGTTAATTCAAATTCGGGCACTCCAGTGCCTCCCATCTAAAAAAACAAGTACCACTAACATCATTGATTCTTGCAAATCTACCCCACCGTCATCGACACCACGGTTGGCTCGGCAACTCGAATTGCACATACCAGGGCACGTCATATCAATTAGGCACCCGTCAACACCTTGTTTGTTAAAAAAAACTAATGTGACCGAGGTGTTGTCCTTTTCTCTAATCTTAAATGGACATTCTCTCAACACAATTTTCCTATGGTACAACAAGTAAGAAGGAAGAAAGAAGAGTTCAGAAGAACAAAATTACTATTTATTTCTTCTCACACGTGATAAAACTTGTTTCCATGAAATTTACATGTAGGAGGGGCAATGTGCTTGTAGATCTTTTCAAAAAAATTGTACAGTATAAAAAATATTACCTGTTTCAACTCCTCGGTGGTAATTTCAAATAATAGCACGTGAGACAACCAGATGCAAACACGAAAAGCAAAATTTGCTGCTCCTGCTGTACTACAGAACATGTGTTCCAATTTACGACTACTGTCAACTCTACTCTGTTCTTTTCCGTCAGAAAAAACTCCCCTCTGTTTTAGAATCCTATGTTCGCCTGGAACCTTGGAATTATTGTTTAACATCACAGATCTTGTGGACCTAGCAGATTACAGAGGGTATAGTTGGTGGTCATCGCAAATTTCGGATCTCCCGTGCAATCTGGATGCAAGAGCTGATGGGACAGTTGGTCTTGATTGCGCTGGCACCTATATGGGATCGACAAGCAGCGTAGCCTTCCTGCTCACATTCAGATTATGATAAGATTTTCAGAGTCAATATCCATTTATTTTGAAAAATGAAACGGTTAATTAAATATTCTTGAACTTCCTGTTAGTTCTTAAAAAGGAAATGACAGTTATGTCACATAAGAACTGAGTGGAGTCAATCTCACTTGATTATAGCTACTGAAAGGATTTTGGGGGTTACTTAATCATACATTGAAGCAATAAATACAACAGTTAAATATACCTTCCGCAATGAATTGATGAGGGTACCGACTGGCGGAGAGTTAACTTTTGCTCGGCTAGCAATCTAAAATTGCATAACAAACTTAGAATTACTGAAGTCAACAATGATATTTGTACTGTACATTCAATAAAAAGGAAGTCAACAATAGTACATTAAAGATTTTGTGTTAAGTAAATATGTAACTGCAAGACGAACCTCATCAAGTCTGATGTATCCAGGCGGCAACCGTGGATCACTCTCCTCAATCATGGTGTCAAGAAGTTTTTGCAGGGTGATGCCATTCTCACTTGTGTATGCCCATCCCCATTCTACAGCCAAGTTTAGCATTTCACTGATGGAAGAGGCATCATGGAGAGGACCTGTCCACAGTGGGCCTACAACTGTGATAGAAGTGGCGTCCTGTAAAATAAAATAATAATCATACACTTGTATCAATACCTTAAGTACTTAGCGCAAACCATGGGTTGATAAAGTGACTTATGTAGAAACAAAGACTTAGAAATCAATAAAACAAAGATACTGATCAGCTTCAAATCATATAGCTTTTCTGTCAATGCAAAAGAAGTATAATAAAAGATATGAAGGAAAAAAGAACTCTCAAGTCCTAAGATCAATTTCAGTAAAACACATCACACAGAAAAAGAAATTACGTCGTTTGACTATGGCAATTTTCTTGTTATTTACTAGCGCTGCATGATTCGGTGTACCTACTGCTCTGTCTGCGCATCCACAAGAGATCTGCCCCAATTCATCAAATCCAAAAGTCTGGGTCTGGCCACAACTCTTGCAATGACAAATGAAACCATAATTACTGCCAGACAGAAGGGATGTCAGTAACTTGGCATTCCATTATATCTGCCAATTAGTTGTATGATATTTGGAAATAAAGTCACACTGAGTTCACCTGGTATCATCTTCTTTTCCATGGCATAATTGTACCATTGCTCGATAAATAGGACCATGGAACGCATAATAAGAGAATACTGGTTTTATGTGAAATCCCAACATAGCTGCTTCACGTGCAGCACCACCTATAAGCATTCGTAAACCAATCTCATTCGGATATGGCACTGGACGAATATATGCTCCATATGAAGACATAGAGCTAAGACAAAACAATGTTATGGGGCTGCCATGAAGAAAGAGAACTGGTTGCATCTATAAAAAATAAAATATAATGCCAGGGCAAACAGAAAGCAAAATTAGCCAAATTTACAGTACAAAGAAGAACTATAATAATAGTAGTGTCCAGATGCTTAACACACTAATGAAACTGCCATATACATAATTTCAGAGTTAAACAGTATTTATTATTTCAGAAAAACCCAGCAGGAGCTCTGCCTACACATATTAGATGGGAATAAAGCCTAGATACAAGGCTAGGAGAGATTATATTAAGGGACATACCAAGAACCGGTAGAGAAAACCACATGCGGACTACTCGCCCTAGAGGTTAAAGTCGTGAGCCCACTGACATGACACACAGGCCAACTGGGTGATGCTCTGTAAGGTTAGATATGCCAAGAACAGATAAGTAAGAACCTCGCCTTGAAAATGGCCTGTGCTAGCTGTCGGCCGGCTGATCGGCTTGGGAAACTTGGTCGTTTTCCCCACTATCCGACCAGCCAGCTACAATTGATCTGATCGATCTATCGTTTACAACAAAATCCACACACCCCGTAGCAAAAATATATACTATTGCAACAAATCTTCGCAACATTATTTCAGAAGATGTTACAAAGAATGTAAAATAGTTTCAAAACATTTCAAAATAGTAATGCAACAAATCGATGGTAATGCAATAATTTCTTGTAATATTTTTTAGGAAGATGTTACAACTTAAAGCCGTGCAAAATAGTTTCGCAGCAATTTGAAAAGGTAAAGCAACAATATTTTTCAGGAAGATGTTACAAAACCGTGCAAAAAGATTTGCAATATTTTGGAAAAACAATGCAACAAAATGAACAAGTGTGTGCAATATTTGAAAGCACGTATGCAACATTGGAAAGTTGGAGGAAAACATGATTGTAGCAAATGCTCAGAGACCGTGGAACATCTTGCATGTGCTATCGCAACAATACGCATATAGTCTTGTTACAAATTGAAAGCACTAATGCAACATCAAAAAATCTGGAAAAAACTTACATGTGCCATCTTCCAGGGCAGCTTGATCTCTCGATTTGGCACCACCTACCAGTAATCCGGCTCGCTTGAGGCATGTTGGCGCTAGATCCGGCGACCCCAGATCTGTTCCCGCTGGTCCCTCGTCTTCCAGGGCTTCGCACAGTAGGAGACCTTCGATTTGAAAGCCACCATGCCCATGGCCATTGTTGAGCTTGATCTCTAGGGGCTGCCCATGGAGGAGAAAGGGGAGGGAGCAGAGGAGCGGCGGGGCAGCACGCAGCCGCGTTGGTGGGCGTTGTGCCTGTGCGAGCGTGTGGGCGGGCGAGCATGCAAGCGACCAATTGCTTCGGCGCTATCGCTCGCCTAACTCGAGCTTCCATTGACAATTATCCTATTGCGCTCTTTCCACATACAAGTTGTTTTACTAGTTTTCGTCATTGGGTAATCTAATTTATGAGGAAATCATAACACTAATATGAAACAAGCAACAATGATAATAACGGTATTAGTTTCTGAAACAAGCACTTCAATGCAACCTAACATTCCTCCTGTTTTGAAAAAAATGCAACCTAACATAATTGCACAAAATTTGAAACCTAGTCTAGTTTTAGTATTCCAGAATATTAAATCGATACCAAAAAATCTACTCCGTAACAAGTTAAGGCAAATACACCACGAATATAAGATGTGTGAGATGCATAAATGGATGAAGAACTCACCATTTCCCACCGTACCCTCTCGCCGAACGCCAATCGGTGGACGTGAGGTACGCAAGGCCCCCAATCTTGAGCGACAAGAAGGCCGCCCGTATGTACTCGGCCTCGCTGCCGAACGAGTCCACGTCGATGACGTCGAAGTACTCGCGCCGGAGGTACCTCTCGGCGAGCAGGCGGGTGGCGTCGAGGTGCGACACCACCCACCTCCTTTGCCCATCCGACGGCGCCAGCTGGAAGCGAGAGAGGTTGGCAACGACGACGGGGCGGAGCGCGTCGGAGGCGTCATTGGCCCACACGAAATCGGCGCCGGCCTGCGCGAGGTAGCGGAGCGCGCGGATGCCGGAGCCGCACATCGCGTCGAGGCATAGGAAAGGGGAGGAGGGGTCGAGGCGGCGCTGGCGGTGGAGGGTGGCGGCGAGGACAGCGAGGTCGCGTCCCGGGGCGCTGTCGCTGCGGTAGAATGCGGACCCGGGGTCGAAGGAGACGCCGCGCTCGGAATGCGTGCAGCGGAGCGGCAGGGGGTCGCGTCGACCGGGATGGAAGTGGAACGGAGAGGAGAAGGTCCGGTGGATGGAGACAGCGGCGGAGGCGGACGCCATGGTAATGGTAGCGCGTTTGGATTGGGTTCAACCTGCTTCCCAATTTTGTTTTTCGAAAAGATAACCCAGCCCGGTAAATACTCCACGTATATGCGACGAGTCCTCTTGGTCTTTTCGGACCTACCGGGCCCGCAGGTGGGCACATGTGTCTTCAGGACATCCAGCAACAGCGCCGAACAGGTGGCAAATATTGGGTGCTTCTCCCTAGCGCCCGCGCGCTGTCGTGCTTTAGTTTCGCTTAAGAATCACTCTGGTGGGCCTGTAATCTTTGCCGGCCCATTTATATATTTACTGCTATCAAACGATTCTCTGTTGTACGGGTGACAGCTTAGCTGCCTTCCGTACGCTGCCTCTCTTGTAAGAACCGAGCAATCAGTTAATGCATGCAATTGATACGCGCGGTGAGGTATATAAACTGGTACTGTACATCTCTCTGTGAGATAGCGAGGTGGAACTAAAGATAACGTGTATACATGTATCGATCGGTAACAGCATATGGTTCAGTGTGAACACGGGTTCTTTTCACACTTGCTCCCCCGCGTGGGACTGAAAAAGCAAGGTCTCCATGCATGCTAGTAAATTTAATTCGATGTGTTGAACGCTAGCATCACATTTCGTCCGCTTTTTGTTTTGTTTTTGGCTTGTACCAGTTCGTTGCAACTATATATAGTTTGTAAGTAGAAGCGTGGAAACGCTTTACAAAAAAAACAAAGCCACATGGGTTAAAAATAGGGATTGAGTGCAGTGGCGGACTTTGGCCATGAATGTTGGAGGGGCAAAAAGAAATTCCATGAAAGCTGAGGGGGCCAACTCAAAGTATTTTTTGCTTTATATGGTCAGAAATGATAAATACTAAGTAGTATTGTGCAAATTTCATCTAAGTTGGGGGGCCATGGCCCTTTTGGCCTCCACAATGGTCCGCCAGTGATTGAGTGGGACAACAGTTTCAACATATGAGGAAATAAAAACACGAACTATTTTTTGCCAACCGGAACAACGATTTAGTAACCATGAACATGTCTCCCGTTGAAACAAAAATAGTATACTAAGAGGAACAAAAAGCATCGCACCAACGCAAGGTAGAACAAAAAAAAAAGTGGAACTAATAATTTTATAAAGTAAAAGGAACAAAAATTACAAAAATCTGGGAACAATTACAAAAATCTTGGAACAAGAAATACAAAAATCTGGGAACAAAAAATACAAAAATCTAGGAAACAAAATTACAAAAATCATGGAACAAATATCCAGGAACAACAATTTCCAAAATCAAGGAACAAAATTTTAAAAACTCTAGGGAAAAATTACAGGAACAAAAAAATTGAAAAAGCGGAACAAAAGTTACAAAAATTTGGGAACAGACATTATTACAAAAAAAATCCGAGAACTAAAATCCGGGAACAAAAATTATAAAAATTCAGGAACACAAATTACATAAATCTGGGAACAAAAATTTCAAGAATTCAAGAACAAAAGTTAAAAAAATCAAGGAACAAAAATAACATAAATTTGGAAAAAAATTAGAAAAATCCGGAAACCAAAATTTCATAAATCCGGGAACAAAAGTTACAAAAATATAGGAACAAAAATTAGAAAAATCGAGGAACAAAAGTTACAAAATTTTCCAAAAATCCGGGAACAAAAATCCAAGAACATAATTTTCAAAAATCAAGGGACAAAAGTAAAAATTTCGAGGAACAAAATTTCTAAAATCGAGGAATAAAAATTACAAAAATCAGGGAACAAAAATTATGAAAATCCAAGAACAAAAATTACAAAAATCTTGGAACAAGAAATACAAAAATCTGGGAACAAAAAAATACAAAAATCCGGGAACAAAAATTACAGAAATCCGGGAACAAAAAAATACAAAAATCCAGGAACAGAAATTACAAAAATCTGGGAACAAAAATCCAGAAACAAAAATTTCAAAAATCAAGGAATAAAAATTTTGAAAATCCGGGAACAAAAATTACAAAAATCTGGGAACAAACATTACAAAAAATATAAGAACTAAAATCCAGGAACAAAAATTACAAAAATTTGAGAAAAAAAAATTATATAAATCTAGGAACAAAAAATTACAAGAATTCAAGAACAATAGTTACAAAAATCTACGAACAAAAATTACATAAATTTGGGAACAAAAATTACAAAAAATCCAGGAACAAAAATACTGGAACAAAAAGTACAAAAACCGAGAACAAAAATTACAACATAAAAGAATAAAAACAAAATATAATAAAAAGGTAATTAAAAAGGAACTAATTTAGGAACAGAAAATAAACTTTTAAAAAGGAAAATTATGAAAGGACACTAGAAAAGAAAAGTCATCAAGAAAGAAATAATAATAAAAGAAAAACGATCGAACCTACTCCTACCATCGACCTAAACTGCCGAACAGTTCGAAAGTACTCGTGCCAGCGAAGGAACCAGCCATCCGATCCTAGCGAGCGACTGATTCTAATATTTTTTTTATTTTTAAGGAACACTTTTTAAACAAAATGGAACAAAAATTAGAATTATGGAAAATATAGAAACATGGTTGTAAAAAGGAAAAGGTAAAAATAAATAAAAATCTTGAAAACGTACAAGAAATTAAAAAGTAATAGAAAAATAGAAAGAGAAAAAATAACGAAAAAGAAAAATGGAACAGAACACGTACTTGAAAAGATGAAATAGAAAGCAAACAAACTACCCAGAGTCCCAGATACCTGAATGGGCGACGAAAAAAACACCGAAACGAGCAACCCAGGAAATGCGATAAAAAAGGAAACCGCATAGACGTTACTGGGCCGGCCCAGGACCAACCGCCCTTAAGCGCTCGGTAGCACACGCGCGTTACCGAGTCGTTTCCACCAGTGGAGATGCTCTAAGGAGCACGTTCAACGCTGTTTTCTCCAACTTTTATTGGTTCCTAGGATATAAAATGCAGAGGGTTAATGGGTAAATTAACCCTCTGCATTTTATATCCTAGGAACAGGCCACATTTTATAGGCTTATGCTACAATCGTTTTAGTAAAACCTCAAAATTAGCCATGCAGCGACAAGTCTCTTTTATTTTTTGGTCACGGAGAGTGGGGTCGAGACTCAGTAAATGTTTTACACAGGTTGGGAACAGGCAACCTTGCAATTCCTTTTTTCCTCTCAATATCGCCGGTGTCTATAGTGAAGCCTCCGCAACAAACTAGCATCCCCTTGGTTATGTACAGACGAGTAAATCTATCTAAGCTGCCAGTTACATGGACTGCGTTTTGTTAAATTTCTTGACCTTTGAAAGGAAGCTTCCCTACACTTCAGCTTCCGCTTGAACGCCTCTTGTACTTGCTTTGCACAAGGCCTAGGAGGAAGTCGGTGAATACGTGCTCATATTCTGGCATTTTCCCATATCCTGCAGAGTTTGAACTGGGACAATTAGACAAACACAGCAACGCGTACCAACATAGTGCTTGGGTAACAGGCTAGAAGCAAAACATTGGCCATTGAGAAAGTGGCAGTATTACCTTGAACCTAGAATAACGCAGCGAGTAAACAAGGAAAGAAGCTTATACAATAACTTATGCGCAAGAAGAGTATTAGCAAAGGCAATTGAGGTTGAAACAAATCTAGAATAGGAACTCACCAGGGAAATAGTTTATGTCAATTACATAGTACCGATCCTTTCTACCATGATCTCTAATCATGTCTAAGTTAAACAGTCTAAGACCCTGAAATTTTTATATTGTCAGTTAAAAGAGATTATAGAATTGCATATGGTTAACAGACTATGAAATTTACTCGTACCAGTCGACGCCGAAGTTCCTTGCCCAGTTTTTCTAAAAGTGGTCTTGGAGGAAGTTCTGTCACGTGATAGCAGCAAGTACAAATCAGTAACACAAATGATCAACCAAAAAGTAAAGAGGGCATCTATTATGTGAGTCTGAAGAACTTCAGCACTAGAGATCTTTACAGAACCACAGATGTAAATAGCTATCATCAAAGCGTACCATACAGAGGGTTGAATAGCACAAACACTTTGTAAAGTAAGAGAAGTCTGGTGTTCCCACAAGGAAAGCTAGATGCCTTAGTTTAATCAAAAAGGACACACCAGCAAAGAAGCCTCGCCTGCGAGCTAGATGCACTAGTTTAAACCAAAAATGGAGAGTTAATTAATGCACCAGCAAAGAAGCCTCACCTGCGATACAAGGGTCAACGTCTGCATCTTCTGCATTATTTGTTGCACAGGAAACTCTTGGGAATCGAAAGATCCCCTCATTGTTTTCCATGTCATCATCATTAACATCAGGAAGAGAAAACCGGCGTACAACCCGTACTGTTTCACCAACAATGTATACCTTAAATAAGATCCCACCTGTATGGACAAGAAAGTCAGACCTGAACATACACTATTTGGTGGGAAGTTTCAGAATAAAACTAAAAATAGATATGAGACTTAAAGTTCACCATGGTTCACAAACTCCTGGAGAACCAGAGGAGGATCAAGCATTGACAGCGATGTATCCGCATATGCAAGCGACAGTTGATGAGATTGCGATGTTCCATCAACAACCAAAGGTTTGGCAACTGTAAAAAGAGTACTATTTACATTAGAAACAACCCAGTCTTTTACCCAGTCCTATTTTGGAGATTTAATATGTAATGCCTGAGAAACAAATACATGTATGATAAATAGCAAGCTAAAACCGAAATTAAGTAGGCAACTGAAACTAAAACCAATGACTAAAACATGGCCAATTCATCAGATTATTAAGCATGACCCTCAACTGTAGTTGAACTTAATAATAGAGCAAATGTAACAGCGCAAATACCATCACACTCATACCCAGCAGTAGCCTCACCTGCATCCTCATGTTACTAGTAAATACCAACAATTCAACATCAAGTATACAAGCATTTTCAATGTAGGATGCAAAAAATCTCATGCCGTATACAAAACCCCTGAAAATCTAAAGAAGCCATGTAAATGGTATTAAAATTATATGTGCATTAGGTAAAGATGCATTGGTCAAATTCATTCATTCGACATGACAACGGGAAAATTCTGAATGCAGGGTAGCATAATTAGAAAATTATCAGAAATCTAGAACTAGCTACACAACAGGATAAAAGAACCTAGGTATCATTTTCATCAGTAGCCTGATAATTAAAAGGGTGAATTAACTCACCCAAGGGCAAGGTTAGTCCAGCCTTGGCAACTGCAGCTGGTATGGAAGATGGATCTTTCATGATGACTAGCTGTCTGGGAGCACAAACCTCACCTGCAATAGTTGAAAACAAACAAATAATCTACAGAAAAGCTAGACATTTCCCATGCCAGTATTTAAACAAAATTACCACATGTCCATCTTGCTACAGAAATATTTTGAGCCTTCAAGGAAGTAGCGCTCCTAACTAAGTTTTTCTAAAGGGTTCCACAAATGCAAACACAGCTTAAAATAATTCACCAATGATTGCTAAATTGATTTAAAACTAACAGGCATGCAAAACCTATAACATAATGTCATAGGTCACAAACCCCAGCTGGTGTCCGTAATGTCTGAAGACTAGGAAACCAAGAGGCTCTGACGCTTGTGGAGACAAATCTCATTAGGTCTGTCTTCCCTCTCCTAACTGATGAAGCTCCTTTGTATAACAAGCCAAGTCTAACAGATCATATATCTAACAAAAAGGAAACAAACTTTATCTTGATCCTAGGCAATCTTATCTCTAATTAAGCAGCCCTAACAAATCTGAGCTGAAATGAACAAAGCCTGCTGACCCTTGTTGTATGTAGCCATAAGCCACCACGTGACAAGGCTCTGACCTCTGTAACTAGTATTAAATATAAAATTACCATAGCTGTTGGACAAGTTCAAATCAGCAACTTCTTGGAGCATCGACTGACGATTGTGCAGATGTTGGATAGCACTTGGTGGGTCAAGGACAATTACTTCAGGATGATCTTCACGATAATCCTATAAGAACATGAAAGAAGTTCAGAAAATAAACAAGAAAATAATTACAACAGAGGAGGATTCCGGTACATCTGTAACAATTAGCATCTAAGTATTATAAGAATTGATGAATAGCTGCAAACAGGGTTCTAATTAAGTATAGTACTAAGTCACAATTTTGCAAACAGAAGAAGTATATACGGAAAATGTCAGCAGCCACATTTTGCAACGTAACCATTGCTTATCAGACCATTATTTGCTTTGGTGTCCATGACTTACCTCCAGAACTTGCTGCCACTCCTTGTTAGTGCGCTGAGAAAAAGAAGCAACAAACTCAATCAGAAACTAAAGAAAATCTGAAGGAGCACCAAACTATACTGACAAACGTTTCGAATACGAGATGTAAAATGCTCGATTCTTCTCTTAGAAGATTAAGTATGTGATTGTCATGAACCTGAGCTCATGGGGATAAATAACACCGGAAGGATGCCCATGGTGGAAAAGCTGATCGGGGAGAGGGGTTAGATTAGGGATTGACAGGACAAATTACAGGAGAGATAGATTGTAATTCTTCTTCCCGAATTATTGCTCTCAAGGGTTCCTCTATATAGAGGCCTAACAATCCAAACTGGGTAACAACAAAAATTCTTATCTCCAATTTGATTAATGCCCAAGCTAAGGGATATCTATCTCAAATGGATTTCTAATTCATAGTTGATGCTTTTAGTCTAACTTAAAGATAGCTGGGATTATATCGGCAACTGAAGTCAACAAGGGTCAGCTGGGCCTAATATATGAGTGAACCCCCCACATGAAATTCCCATCTCCCTCAAAGACCAGCTCATTGTTAGCTAGTATGTGGAGGGCTGGAGGCCATGGCTGGCACCAAGAAAGCCCCACTTTGAAGATGAAACTTTATGTTAACGCTCTACCATCTTCGTGCATGGTAGCAGCCGGTCGCTCTGAAGATACAGGGCCTGGTGTCCAAGACGTATAGGAGAGACTGGGCCTTGGTAGCATGCTTAATCAAAATAAATTGTCCCCTGCCTTTGATGCCACCTTTGTTGAATGTCCATTGCAGCAAGCATGCTACATGATCATTAAATCTAGCACATGTGTACCCACCCACATGCAGTGGCTGGTTAACAAAATCTACCTAGTATATGGGACATCTGTGATTGCATTATCAAATGTTTTATTTAGATGCTACATGATCATTAAATCTAGCACATGTGTACCCACCCACATGCAGTGGCTGGTTAACAAAATCTACCTAGTATATGGGACATCTGTGATTGCATTATCAAATGTTTTATTCAGTACAAGGCAGGGAAGGCGTCACTGACCTTGTGCAAAATAATGTCAAATGGGCCTTGTTCAGAGAGTGGACAAGTCTCATCAATTGATACAAAAATAATTCCCTTCTTCCTGAAGAAAAAAGGGGGAACTCAAAAATTTGACATAAGAGATGTCTGGTAATCACTTAGTGTTCCAGGTAAGAAATAGTGTTATTTTACAAACAACAATATGAAATCATCTCAAACAGCCTCAAGCTTTCAGTGAAGTTGCAAAAAAGCTTGGAAATACAGCTAAAAATATCACATGCATACCTTGAGCAATAGTTAATACAGGACATGTTTTTAACGAATGCCTTCAACTTAAATATATATAGCTATGGTCACCTCACATGACCACTAATATGCACACACACTTTACTACAAATAATCATCAAGATTTATACTTGCCATACGTTGCATATTTTAGGCACCTTTTATTTTGATATCTTTCTCTGAGACTTAAAATAGACACCAACAGTACTGACAAAACCTGGATTCTCCAGGTGAACAACAAAGAATGAGAAAAAAGATGGTTGTCACTCATCTTGAATGGAACTAAAATATTGAGCAACTGATTGTTACATTGGCAGAATTGGCCTTTGTGACCAGGAGTTTTATTATACAACAATTCCATTTCCTTGGTACAACTATTCCAACCTGAAGCTCATATCATTTCCAGATATTCAGACTAAGTAGAAAGCATTGAGATAAATGACTTTGATCCTTTCAACAATGAATCAATGGTACTTTAAAGAAATGTTACAGAGAAAAATACATTACGGGTATGCTGACAGAAAAATCCACTGTTGAATTTCTTTTATTTCCCTTCTATTTTTTGTTGATACAACTTGCATCAAGTCAAGTCAACATACCCTACTTTATTTTAGTTAATTGTGAAGCTTAATTCAAAAAAATGATTGACTTTGATTAAACCTGATACAACATTATTCTCATCACTGGTCATTTTATAAACCCGAGACATGTGAGGTGTTTGTTTATTTACAAGAATATTTCAATATCATAGTTTCTCGGATATCGAACAAGGGCAATTAGCACCATCAAAAGAAATTTAAGCTGACACGATAATAAGCTATTATAAACAGTGGCACTAGAGACGTAATGGTGACTACCGATTGCAAGAGACCATGATCGATATACATACCTCCCACTTTGCTCCCAAAAGTAACAAAATAATAAGACCAAGTCTAAATACCATATATGATGCAAAAGAAACCTTCACTATCCAGTTCAAAAACTACTACTCGCAAATAGCAATGACCGGCCTTAGAAATCAAGTAAGTTTGTAACCAAATCACTTCCTTTACTGATGATCGACTTCTGAATCAAAATTCTCTTCCCCTTAAAATGGATAAAGGGGGCAGTGCAATTAGATCATGATTCCACTTACCAATGCAAATCATCAGAGGTTTGAAAGCAACTATTCTTTTAGTTTGGTGAAGGAAAACACATACATGCATAGAAAAATATCAAAAAATCTCCCCGAATCAAAAGTTCCAGGGAGAACCACAAACGCGGGATCAGAAGAGAGTCCTTTGTGTTTGGTTTTACCTGGCGAGCGCGAGGAGCTTGGGCTGCAGGAAGCTCTTGACCTTCTTCTTGGTGAGCGCGTACCCAACCACAAGCCGCTGCAGCCCCGACGAGGCGGCGGGCGGCGGAGATAGCGCAGGCGTGGCTGAGGTCACCGCCGCCGCCACCCCCTCCTCCTCGTTCACCCTCATACTCGCAAACCCTAACCCTAGCCCACCCGAAGAATGGTGACGAATGACTCGAAAAAAAGAGATCTCCTCGCGAAATTTAGAAAAGAAGTCCGGGAATCACTGGGGACGGCTGCGGCGGAGGAATTCGCGGACGAAAATGTTTGGAAGGAACATATATGGGTGATTTGATTGAGAAAAAAAAAGAATTTTCAGCACGATATTTTTCCTTTTTTTGCTTTTGTTTCTAGACTAGAGGTTTGTGTCTTTAATGGCGAGTGGGAGAGGAGGGAGAAACGCGAGCGCAAGCGGGAGGGTATTTGTAGACGACGAAGGGGATCAGGATTCCATGCGGCAGCCTAGCATATTCCACGGCACTCCTTTCGTTCTTAATTACCCCGCGATTACAGGTTTAACAAAATCAAACTTGATTTAGTATATTAAAAATAGAAATCTATAACATCGAATTCATATGATATGAAAACTAGTTGAATACCCGTGCGTTGCTACAGAATAATAAAATTTGCATAGTATGTCGATCAAAACATAACTATATTTTATAAATCTGTCATCAGAATGCGGTGAAAATCGTATGTATGAAAATAAATTTTGATAACATTCTAAAATATCAGAAGTCCACTGCAATTTGAAAAGAGTTCCAAAGAAAGACTTTCTCGTAAAATTTGAAATGAGTTCCAAAGAAAGACTTTCTCGTACAGATTCAACATTGTTTCTATAGAATGTAAGGACCCCGGTGATGATTTCTTAATAAAAGATCTATCTCGTAGTGCACTAAATAATTCCTTACTAATAAGGTGCATGTGTTGATGTTTTTTGACGCATACAAGTCACTTGGAAGGTGTAGCGCATCCTCTCCAACAAAGCATGACCACATCGCTTTCTCAAAGAACGTTTAGTCAAAAGGAATAAAATATATAGTTGAATGCTCGTGCGTTACCACATAAATTTATATTCTTTAAACAATCAGTTTGAATTATCCAAACTACATATTATGCTCGTCACCACTACAATCTGAATGATATACTTGTATTCTCATTGATTTCTCTCTCATATACACGCAGGTGCACCATCACGCATGCACACTGGCACACATAAAACCATTTGTCACCCCTTCTCTTTAACCACCAGCCCCCCAACTTCACCTCTAAACCATTGCAATGACAATGTGGTTTGTAGAGTTACCCACTCCAATCACACACCAACTTTGTATTTCATAGTCACCCTACTCTAACAAATGTGTCAGCTCCTTATTGTGCACAGTGTTTTGTCCAACTCTGGGAAATCGTCATAGTTCTCATGGCCCGTGAATTAGGAGAGATTGCAACAATCATCATCTCACTTTCGATAATAGTAATCGTGGTGGCCTATGAAATATCTAGATAATCTCCAAAATAATTTAAATTAATTTTATAGAAGACAGTTTTATTAACTCAAATAATTATTACAAAGTTCACCAAGAAAAGTAAAAAGAAATAGAGATAACCAAGCCAAAGCATCACTTCATTATGATGCTTCATCCCTAGGTATGATATTGTATTCGATTAATCTATCCATTATAAGTTAGCCGTGCAATGCCCTTGAGTACAACCAGTCTAAGCAAATATACAATCTCATTCAATGGAGGGGTATTTGGCAGTTTGCATTATATATTTTTTTAAATCTTGCTGGGAAAAAGGTGTATGTACCTTCCTTTCCTCATGTCAATCTGTAAGAATATCACCATATGTAGTCTATAAGAATATTTAAAATGTGTGGGACACAATATGTAATATGGTTCATCTCCAATATTAAAATATCAAACAATCAAATAATTCAACTCATTTCTCCATCGAGAAATAAGATGTTCCAGGATTACATACCACATGATAATGTCTCACTCCGCCCAGAAGCCAAAGATGCAATAGAACTAAAATCGTGAAAGTCAAATCCAGATTAGTAAGGTAAGGGCATTACAAGCTCTTTGCAATTGCGAAAAAATTAAAGATATCACAATCTAGAATAGCTAAAGCTTTTCGTCCCATCTAACTGCTTGTGCCATCTTAAATTCGGAATACTGCTTGATTGGCACTCAATATTAGGACATTGATCCTGTAAAATGCAAAGGGTTCTAAGATTGTGACTTAAATAACCACATGTAATCATGGAAATGATAGGTTACAATAGGAGAGTGTTATACTGTTCATCCAGATCGCAAATAAATTTATAGCGTCCATTGTAGTAGTCACCACACGTAGACCCTTGCATCTGGTTTCTAGTTGTCATCAGAAAATAAAAGTATTGCTTGACACTCTCATAACACAAGTAGACTACAAAATAAATTGTAGTTCAAACTTGCATGGTAAATTGACAAAAAGTAGTTGTCAATACTCATTCCTCAGCCATATAGAAATCCTTATGTTATATTTGGTGCCAGAAGTTTGAAAGAGCATTTCCCGCCTAATTGATTTTGGCGTTTGTTAACAATACATTATCTATTAATGTGGTGATTATGCTTTGCAGGATTTTATTATGTTCTTACACAAGATTTTGGGTTTCCTATGTTACACTTGATAATTATCATTACCCAAAGGAAATTCTTCAGGAAATGGTGATAATAGGCTCCTGGAGAAGTTTCATATGAGGTTTGGTCAGGAAGGCCGGCTTTAGCCGGTCCCCAGACCGGCTATAGCCGGACTGCTCAATTTCGAAAGGAGCTCTGCGCCTCTGGCGCAAACCGGCTATTTGTCCGGCTATTTCCGGCTGGGCCAGATATTTCAGACCGGCTTTAGCCGGTGTGGAGGCCAGCTTTAGCCGGTGTGGCCGGCTTTAGCCGGACTTAACTCCGGCTTTAGCCGGACTTTTCTGGCAGGCAACGGTCAGATTTTGGGGGGGGGGGGGTATAAATACCCCCACCTTCTTCTCCAATGTGTAGCTCGTCCAAGATTGAAGAACACCATTATTTTGAGCCACCAAATCAACTAGATCTCCTCCCTTAACCCACCAAAGCTCTTGATCTTTGGAGAATCGAAGGAGAAGACCATCATCTACATCCTCACCGAAGCGATTCGATTTCCCCTGTCATTTGCTTGAGGGCCCTTATGTCTTGGGTTCCCTTGTGTCCCAAGACCTTGTTTGTGTATTTGATATATTGCTACTTGTTGTTTGACAGCATTGTGTTGTGCTTGGGAGCCTCCAATTCGGTTGTGGATGCGTGCCCCAAGATTGTAAAGGCCGGTTCCGCCTTGAGGAATCCCTTAGTGGAAAGTGAGCTAGGCCTTTGTGGCGGAAGCTTGCACCGGAGAATAGGGTGAGCCTTTGTGGCGTTGGTTAGGCCTTTGTGGCAACCACACCCCTCCAACGTAGACGTACTTCCCCTAAAAAGGAAGGAACTACGGGAATTACATCCGTGTCTCCGTGTGCTCCACTCTCGGTTACCTCTATCCTTTATTGCCTTTATATATTGTATCTTGTTTAGCTTGCTAGTTGACATATAGGTAAATTCACCTTAGTTGCATATCTAGAGAATTTACCTTTGTGTCAAGCCTTAATTGAAAAAGTATTAAAATTTGAGTAGCACCTATTCACCCCCCCCCCCCCCCTCTAGGTGCCCTTACGATCCGTTCAATTGGTATCAGAGCCTCGGCTCTTAATTCGGGCTTAACCGCCTAAGAGTATGGATCCTCCACTTAAAGAGGGCTCGGGTCAAGTCTCTATGGATGAGTTCAAATCTTTGGAATCATCCATGACTTCCATGACATCTCAAATAAGTGAGTTGCGTGAAATGATAGCGCAACTCATGCAAGCTAAAACTACTAATGCCTCTCCACCTCCGGAAAAACCCGCTACTCCACAAGTGGAGAATGTGGGGATAGAAGAGGAGGGTGCCGATAAAAATGGCGATGCTAAGTCTTCCACCAAGGACGACGGGAAAGGTGAATACCCACATTGGTATTCACCCGACCCGCCGGTTCCTCATCCTCATATTAACCATAGAGGTGATCCGCCTAAGCTTGATGCATTAAACTTTGGTCAATGACAATATCAAATGATCTCTCATATGCGCAGTTCTTGCATTGAGCTTTGGAGGATTGTTGAAGAAGGATTCAAGGTCGTGGATCCCACCAACATGACAAGAAGAGAGACGGTCAATAGTCAACTCAATGCCACCGCTCTCCACATGATTCAAGTCGCCGTTGGGCCCAAGGACTTGCCTCACATCCAACACTTCTCCACCGCCAAAGAAGCTTGGCAAGCTCTCTCCGACGTCTTTGTTGGCAATGAGAGCATGAAGAAAACAAGATATATTGCCTTCTCAAATCAAGCGAAGGGTTTCTTCATGATGGATGGTGAGGATCATCAAGAGATGTATAGAAGACTCAAGGCTATTGCTACCACCTTCAAGAACCTCGGTGCTCACCATATTGATGATGAGTGGATCAAGATGAAGTACATTCTTGCTCTCACTCCATATGAGCCCGCGGATGTGAAGAGTGTTCAAGGAAAGCACAACTTCAATGAGATGACCTCCAATCAAGTGATGCAAGAGATTCAAGCCTACAAGGTGTCCGCACAAAATGCGGAAGATGCTCATGCTCGTGCCATAGGAATGCAAAGAAGCTCCAATCTTGCATTAAAAGCTAGTGTGGTTGAGAAAGAGCTTCCACTTCAAGCAAGCATGGAAGCAAGGCTTGAAATGTGTCCCGAGGACATAAGACATGAGTACAATGAACACATGGCCTTCTATGGAAAAACCTTTTGGGTTGATCCACACAAGGCCAAAGAAGACAATCAAAGAAGAAGCAAGTCAAGTGGCTATCAAAGGAATGACAACAATGGTCAAAGGGTGAGGACATGCTACAATTGCAATGATAGATTTCACTTTGTTGCCGAGTGCCCTTATGAGAAGAGAGAAGACCATGGTGGAAAGCTCATCTTCAAAAGCAAGACCAAGTCACCATCCAAGAAGCCATTTGTGAAGAAGGGTGGACCAAAGAAGAAACAACCAAAGTTTGTGTTCTTGACTCAAGAAGAGTACTCCGCAAGTGAGAGTGATGAAGAAGAAACCACAACTAGTGAGATGGCCGCAATGGCAACCACCTCCACTTCCTCCACATCACTCTTTGAATCTCCCAATGAGGACTCTCTTGTCAAGAACGTCAAGTGCCTTATAGCCAAGTCTTCCGAGGTATCACCCACATCTTTCTCTTCCTCTAAGACAAATGATGCTTCCTTGAATGATCTTGCTAGTCTTAGAGTAAAGGAAGAAATTGTTGCTTTTGATGATTATGTGTCTAGTGTAGATGGTGTTCACAAGCTTCACATTGAACGTCTATTGAGCCAATATGGTAAAACTCTAGAAAAACTAGATGAACAAATGAGGCTTGAAAAAGAATATGCTCAAGATATTGCCTCACTAACCGAGTCTCTTGAAGAAGAGCAAGAGGAACGAGCAACTCTTGAAGAGAAGCTCGATTCCATTGAGGAAGCTAATAATGAAGTTGTGTCCAAACTCATTAAAGAGCGAGATCATGCTCGTGCTAAAGTAAAAATGCTTAAAAAGGAAAAGGTTGAATTTGGTGTTGGTCATGATATACTTGTTAAGGATTTAGAAGATCTTGACAAGACTCACAAGGCCTTGAAAAGTGAACACTCTATTCTTACCAAGTCACATGAACAACTTCAAATTCAATTGACTAAGAATAATGTGCCTAGTTCTTCTACTTCTACTTATGATCTTGCAAATGTTATTGAAGAAAATGCTAGGTTGAAAGATGAGCTTGCCAAGTCCTCCATTCTCATAGGTGAGAAAAACTTGAATGATCTTTTGAGTAAGCAAAAGGCATTTGGTGATAAAACGGGGATTGGCTATGTCTCAAAGAAGAAGAAGAAGAACAACAAGAAAGAGAAGGCCAAGCCCGCTCAAGCAAAGAAGGATCCTATTGTGGGTGGCAAAGCCACTCATGATGATCATGCGGGAATTGCTAACCCTCACTATGTTTTATTTCATGATTATTATGGTGATGTTTATGCAAAATATGTTGGTCCAAATGATGGTTATGTTGCTTGGTCTATTTGGGTTCCAAAGACCCTTGTTGCTAACAAAAGAGTACCCATTGAAAAATGGGGACCTAAAACCAAGCAATGATCTCTTGTAGGACTATGCTTCCGGTGGATCAAAATGGGTGCTTGATAGTGGATGCACAAGTCATATGACCGGAAGCAAGGAGATTATGACGGAGATGAGGCCTAATGACAATCATATAACCATCACTTATGGAGACATGTCACAATCCGAGGTATTGGGTCTTGGCAGGGTGGTGGTCGCACCGGATATTTCCCTTGTGGACGTCATGCTTGTTGAGACCCTAGGTTACAATTTACTTTCAGTTCGTGCACTTGGTAAGATGGGCTTTGCCGTCTTCATTGATAATGACATTGTGGTACTCTTGTGGAGCAAGTCTCTAAAGGTCGCTTTCGTTGGACACATTGAAAATAACTTGTATGTGGTGGACTTTTCGGGGAAAACCACTACAAGTGCAATGTGTTTATTTGGAAAGGCCGATGTGGGTTGGCTTTGGCATCGCCGACTAGCCCATGTCAATATGAGAACTTTGCAAAGCCTTCACAAGGGTGGCCACATACTCGGACTAAAAGAGAATGTTTCTTTTGCCAAAGATCGTGTTTGCAGGGCTTGCGTTCTAGGAAAAATGCATGATTCTCCCCACCCAAGCAAGACTATCATTTCTTCCAAGAGGATCTTGGAGCTCCTTCATGTGGATCTTTTTGGTCCCCCCTCTCATGCAAGTCTTGGTGGGAAGAAATATTGTTTGGTGATTGTTGATGACTATTCAAGATATACTTGGGTCTACTTCTTCAAGCATAAGAGTGAGACTCAACAAACCGTCATCGACTTTGCCAAGGAAGTTGAACGTCAACATGGGCAAACTATTTTGGCAATTAGAAGTGACAATGGCTCGGAGTTCAAGAACTACACCTTAAATGGATTTCTTAGTGATGAGGGGATTCATCATCAATATTCCGCTGCATACACCCCTCAACAAAATGGTGTAGCCGAAAGGAAGAACCGGACTCTTATGGATATGGCTAGGTCCATGTTGGCGGAGTTTAAGTCTCCATACAACTTTTGGGCCGAAGCTATCTCTACGGCTTGTCACTCATCAAACCGGCTCTTCCTCCGCAAAGGCCTAAACAAGACTCCATATGAAATTCTCACCGGAAGCAAGCCCAACATCTCCTACTACCGGGTTTTCGGGTGTAAGTGTTTCTTTAAAAGAAAAGGAGTTCGTTTAGGTAAATTTGATCCAAAAGCAATAGAAGGTATTTTTGTTGGTTATGGTGCCGAATCCCACACTTATAGAGTCTTCAACAAGTCCACCGGACGTGTTGAAGAATCTTGTAGTGTGGTATTCGAAGAGAATGACGGCTCCCAAGGGGGGCGAGATGTTGTTTCTTGTGATGTAGATGATGAAATACCTCGAGAAGCCATAGGAAGAATGGGCGTGGGATTTTTCCGCCCCATTGAGGGACACCTTGTGGCCGACCGGGAAGGACTATGCTCTACTCAAGTGGAGCCTTCATCTTCACAAGCTCAACAAGCCTCTCCCAAGGAAGCAACTAATGCACCAACCGAAGAACAAGACAAGGACCTTCATGAAGAAGAAGGGGCACCACCATCCTCTCCGGTTATCTCAACCGCCCCCAATTCTTCACAAGACCAAGATCAACCTACTCATGAAGATAATGATGATCAAGGTCAATTTGATGGTCAAGACGGGGACCAAAATGATCAAGATGATCAAGTGACTCCTCCAAGGTCAAATGAGGAGATCGAAGCCCGTCGCAAGAAAAGAGTTGAAAGAGACTTGGAACTTAAAGGTCATACCCTTGAGAGGGTTATTGGAGATTTAAGAAGCAAAGTGTCAACCCGGCGTCAATTGGCACAATTTAGCTCTCATCATGCTTATATCTCCATGATTGAACCCAAGAAAGTATTTGAAGCACTTGAAGATCCGGATTGGTTGGATGCTATGCATGAAGAACTCAACAACTTCAAGCGCAATAATGTATGGGTGTTAGTGCAGAAGCCAAAGGAGTGCCGCAATGTGATTGGCACAAAGTGGATATTCAAGAACAAGCAAGATGAGCATGGAATTGTTGTGAGGAACAAGGCTAGATTGGTTGCTCAAGGTTTCTCTCAATTGGAAGGAATTGACTTTGGAGAAACTTATGCTCCCGTGGCTCGCAAAGGAAATTCTTGAGGAAATGGTGATAATAGGCTCCTGGAGAAGTTTCATATGAGGTTTGGTCAGGAAGGCCGGCTTTAGCCGGTCCCCAGATCGGCTATAGCCGGACTGCTCAATTTCGAAAGGAGCTCTGCGCCTCTGGCGCAAACCGACTATTTCCGGCTGGGCCGGATATTTCAGACCGGCTTTAGCCGGTGTGGAGGCCGGCTTTAGCCGGTGTGGCCGGCTTTAGCCGGTGTGGCCGGCTTTAGCCGGTGTGGCCGGCTTTAGCCGGACTTTTCTGGCAGGCAACGGTCAGATTTTTGGGGGGGTATAAATACCCCCACCTTCTTCTCCAATGTGTAGCTCGTCCAAGATTGAAGAACACCATTATTTTGAGCCACCAAATCAACTAGATCTCCTCCCTCAACCCACCAAAGCTCTTGATCTTTGGAGAATCGAAGGAGAAGACCATCATCTACATCCTCACCGAAGCGATTCGATTTCCCCTCTCATTTGCTTGAGGGCCCTTGTGTCTTGGGTTCCCTTGTGTCCCAAGACCTTGTTTGTGTATTTGATATATTGCTACTTGTTGTTTGACAGCATTGTGTTGTGCTTGGGAGCCTCCAATTCGGTTGTGGATGCGTGCCCCAAGATTGTAAAGGCCGGTTCCGCCTTGAGGAATCCCTTAGTGGAAAGTGAGCTAGACCTTTGTGGCGGAAGCTTGCACCGGAGAATAGGGTGAGCCTTTGTGGCGTTGGTTAGGCCTTTGTGGCAACCACACCCCTCCAACGTAGACGTACTTCCCCTAAAAAGGAAGGAACTACGGGAATTACATCCGTGTCTCCGTGTGCTCCACTCTCGGTTACCTCTATCCTTTATTGCCTTTATATATTGTATCTTGTTTAGCTTGCTAGTTGACATATAGGTAAATTCACCTTAGTTGCATATCTAGAGAATTTACCTTTGTGTCAAGCCTTAATTGAAAAAGTATTAAAATTTGAGTAGCACCTATTCACCCCCCCCCCCCCTCTAGGTGCTCTTACGATCCGTTCAAAGTTTCAATAAAATAACTACTTATCCTTTACAGTTCGATGTAGTATATGTGATAAAATTTATATTTGTTCAAAATATGTAGCAATTAATCAATGGAAAAAGGGGTTCAAGATAAATCTGGAGAATTTCTCAATAGCAATAACTAACTTTCAATACATAATTGTACGTACTTATTTTCAATACAGCTGAAAACAACGGCTCAGTGCAGTTGCAGTCTCTATATAGCTTACAATGGTCCTTTTCAATGGTTCAACCTGGATGGATTAGCACAAAGGTCAGTATTAAATCTAGTAATACGTGAACTAAATTTCTACTACTTAAAATGATACCAAAAATCTAAGTAAGAACATGAAGTTCGCTAGAAACGAATATCTTTACAAAAGCTGTATTGCGCAGAAATATATCTTTAGAGCAGGCTGCCACGAGCATAGCCGATGCACAATTGCATATAAGGATTATGAGGCTCTTTTTATTGCAAGATAGCGAAATAATACTTTCCAAATACATAAATAATCCTAATATCAAAATGTTATACATGTATAATGATGACATCATCACATGGTAAAATGTGATATCCATATATTTAGGGGTATCTCATAAAGATATAAAGATATTCTTGAATTACATTGTTGTTCGACTCTAACAGCTCCCCTAAATGGAGCAACCTACATGGTTATATTCCACTCGCCTAATTTTGGATGCCCTTAACAGTTCAATGTCTCTACCTTCAACCTACAAATCATGGTTTAAAAATCTCCAAAATTACAACTCCGCTGCTGCTCCGGCAAGCGCCGTTATCGCTCAATACATCGTCACACTATCAACGTCATGGACTGATTCTTTCATCTGTGTATGCTCAATATCCATACATTCACTGTTTGTGTATATCTGAAGCTAACTACAATGTTTGCCTCATGAACTCAGCTGCACAAAGAACAACAATAAAATTGCTAGCACACAAACAGTCTTTGCAATAAATATATGAATGTCTACCAGCCTTACTGCCAGATATTTGTTAAACCAGGAAGTAGTAGATAAACGTTAAACCAGGTGGCTCTGATGTGTGCAAAGCCTTACTGCCAGATAGAAGTTTATAATGCAAAGATCATCTTGAGAAGAGAACTGGTGTAACAAGAACCAAATAGGGCTCAAAATGTATAGACAAAATCACCACTGCCTCATATAAGATGACAACAGCACCTATTTTATATTGTGTTTACAACCGTACAAATAGTGACCTAGGTGCTATACCATTCTGCAGGTCTGTACGTAGAGCTGATGATGCCTATTATGGAGAGATGTTGAGAGCTAACTGTGTCTACAAGAGTGAAGGCAAATACAAAATGAATTGGCAGGCCATGTCTTTAAAGGAATGAGAGAGGTTACTTGTCTAGAAAAATCCCTTTTTTTGCCGAAGAAAGCTCTTAGTCTTATCAGATCAGAAAGCAATACCTAAGATTATATATATATACTCTATTTACTCTGATTGATACAATAAGTCCAAGCTCTTAACTATGAGATACAGTAGCCATATATTTTCATAGCACAATCAACATAAACATTTGTCATTATGTTGCTTCAACAAATGCGTTAAAAGATGATTTTGCTGAAAGCACATATTTTCCTCTTCATCCAAGAAGCACCAATCAACAGCTAACATCTCTCTTGAATAATGCAAAAATCCACATATCTCTTATGTCGTCTATCTCAGAATATGGAGATTACAGCACACATATGTATGCTATAAAATTTAGAGTGTGTGGGATAGAGATAGGATGATTACATTACCTCGTGTGCTAAGCTCGACGAGACAAGTGCAATCTGATGAACTGGGATAGAGATAGGTTTAGTTGCCCATTGACACTACTATTACTGCTAAAATTAAATGAAATGCTACAATCAGTGACTAAATTATGGGTCATCCTGCAACTGAAATAGGGGGATCAAAAACTTACCAATGGAAAGGTGGAACAACCGTGCAGGGTTAGACTAAAGCGAGCCGCGATTTCCAGTCCCCGTTGCCGGAGTGGGAACAGCCAGCGGCGCCCCGCCGTGTTGTAGTCTTCGGATCAAGCCGTCCGAAAAGGACGCGGTGGCGCTCTGCTCGGCTCCATTCTGCAGGTCTGTTGGCGCAGCTGCTGCCTCTGCAGGTCGATCTGCCGGCGGCTCAGATGCTCCCGGTTGGCCGAGCCACGGGCCACCCTGCGCATCCGCAGCTGCAGCCACACCTCCATGTGAGGGCCTCTCCTACCATTCCGAATCAGCGATGGTGACATTCAAAAGGAAAATGTTTAGTACAATAAACATATGTACCTACAAGGTTGTGTAAGTATAGCTATGATGTGAGAATTACCGACCTAAACATTTCCGCTCGAGCGATCTGCAGGAGTCTGCGTCTTCCAAGTTACCTGTTCCGATCGAGTCCCAGCGTCCAGGCCGAGAAAAATCCCACAGACCCCCGACCCACGCCGCCATCCTCTCTCCCTTCCCCCACCGAGCTAGATCGAGATCCCATCTCCATGCCACCGTCTTCGACTCGCCGGCCTCGTCCCCGGCCGCCATGCCCTTTCTCTACGTCGCACGCACTGCCCCTGCTTCAACACCGACGCCTCCCACAACACGCTCCTGCTGCTCTTCACTCCGCCACATCCCGACGCCTCCGCTACTGCTCCTGCTTCAACCCCGACGGCAGCGACAGAGTTATCGAGGGGGCGCAGATTCGCGGACGGTGTTGGGGAGGAGAGATCCCGTGGCTGCCTTGACGGGGAGGAGCGGATCCAGTGGCTACATTGCCGGGACGACGCATCCGTGAGCACCCACGGCCGGGGAGACGACCATCCATCGGCGTCGACGATGATGAAGGCAGTACCGGAGTAGAGGATAGAGATTGTGGTGCTCTTGGGGATTCGTCGGGAGGAGCAAATCACGCCGGTGCCCTATTCTGTGCCCTTTTTTTCTTTCATTGGGCTCGGTGAGGGAGGAATGAAACGGTATTTTTAACGCACGGTGGCAAACTGTCAGGGGTATTTTCGTCACTTACATGATGTATGTCGAGTGGATGGCTTCACCACCAACTCGAAACCAATAGTAAAGATATATTTTATATTGATTCTAATAATATTAATTTTATATTACATATGTTGATATGTTTTCTTACGTATATATTTTGTGAAATGTTATAAAATTTAGCTTTGACTAAACTTATAACGCACTGGTTCAAAAAAAAACTTATAATGCACGGTAATTAGATGTGAGGGAGTAATAGTTATGTTAATTGTGCAGCTGCTATATAGGTTTGGCACTTCCAAGTGAAGTTAGGTTAAAATCTTTAAGTCTGGGCTAGCGGTTTTCATTTAATTCTTTTTAGAGGATGTTATGTTAGGCCATCCACTAAGGAGAAGGATTTGGTACACATAGGCACCAGTGTTCCCTTCACTTCTAAAATTTTGAAATTTTTAAAATCTCACAATTTTATGTCTCTAAAATTATGGCGTTAAATATATATGTAGATATTTATATGAGGAGTGTATACAAAAAAGTCCCGTTAAAAAATATGTTGTATTTTAGGAAATACAAAAAAGAGAAATTTCTAAGATATACTATTATTTTACTACTATTTACTATCAGAAATTTGTCTTTTTTATATATTTCCTAAAATATAAATTATTTTTTAATGGGATTTTTTGTGTATGCTCCTCCTATATATATATATATATATCTTTCTATATATTTAAAGTCATAATTTTTTGAGACATAGAAGTGCAAGGTTTTGAAATTTTCAAAAATCTGAA
The DNA here is from genome assembly GCA_007115705.1 of Dactylis glomerata. Classification (NCBI taxonomy): domain Eukaryota; kingdom Viridiplantae; phylum Streptophyta; class Magnoliopsida; order Poales; family Poaceae; genus Dactylis; species Dactylis glomerata. The sequence continues at coordinate 1,377,108 of QXEO01000977.1, read as the reverse complement.
AGTGAAGGGATCACTAGTTACATTAGGATTTTTGTTTTTTACCGTGCTTGCGCGCACCATTCTATGATTGTTTCACCAGAATCCCTAATTCATGAGGAGCAATGAAAATGCTAATTAAAGATGTAATTTCTGAAGAATAAAATGCAAATCTGAAGATGCGGAAGTGTACTGAATATTTATTCACGCACCTAGGAGGAAGGCCATTATGAATACAAACATCAGAGACTTTAACAGGCATCCATACGGGCAGGGCCCGCCCATATCGATGGCCGTATCAGGTGTCGGTGGCTTTGCCTCGTCAAATACTCCAACCCCGTGCAGACGGATTAGAGATCCAACACACGGAGACACCAAAAACTCACGAAACCTCACCTTCGAAAGGGATCCGGAGGGGGAACTCGCAGAGGACATCAATCCAGTGTCTGCAAGGATCCTTGGAGGAAGAAGAATCATCTTCATCTTCATCACCGACATCATCACCGTCGCTATCAACATCTACATCCATTCCCCACTCTTGTTGTAATCCCTAGATCTTCTTGTGGATTTGTACAAGTATTCATCCATCCATATGCGTATCATCTATATTAACACTATGATGTTGATTGCCTCCATGTGTGAGTAGTTTGCCTAGTTCTTGGGGAGATAGAGAAACCCTAGCAACATTATGATGTAAAATGAAGATGATTCATTCCTTAATTTATGATATATGTATTAGTTGCCTCCTTGATCTTGTGTGAAGTTGACCACATAAAAATTGCCCCCTGGGACAAGAGAGGGAATCACTCTTGGTTAGAGGGTGCTGTGATCGTGCTAAGTGAAATGTCGCATCGAATCTTAATCTTATCTAGTCAAGGGGGGTATGAGGAGACTCACAGCACCTATCCATAACCACAGGGTAAACTCTTAATTGTAGTTGGATTGGAGTGGCTGACTATCAGTCGCTACGATGGTTACGAGGGATGAGGAGTTGATGGTTGATCCGGACTCATCTAGTTATGGAGCTCCACCCCATGCATACACATGAAGGAAGGAATAAATTATCCTAATCATAAGATTAGTATCTTGCTAGCAGTGTATTCACACCTCCCTAAGAACTCTTTCGCCCCGTGTAAGTTTCATATAAAAAACCTTCTTTAAACCACCATTTTGGTTGGAACCTCTAGTCTTTAGAATTCATTCATTCAAAGCACAAAACACCCTCAAGAACTTCCAAACACCTTTCCACACGCCTTTTACTTGCATTAGTAGATTTCATATAAGTATACTTTAATAACGGTAATTATGAGCATTAAGACCTTCTGCATTCTAGCTCTCGTGGTTCGATACTCTTACTTTTGAAACAAGCTACATACAACCTGTGCTCTTGGAGTCATCAAGCTATTTTCTGGCACTGTTGCGGGGGAGCTAAGCGCTTTTGGTCTTTGTTTTTAATTGTCTTAATTTATTATTGTTATACTAAAGTTGTTACTAGTTTTCAGGTAAAACCACCATGACATAGTTGGGACTTATGAACCAACTCGATGTGTGTACCAAGTTTGGGGATTTTAATACTGCCATTATGAAAGGAGACCCAAACATTAACATTGACTGTGAGATTAACCCTCAACTCTTTGCTATTTTTCATAAAAACTAGTTTGCAGGAGATGACATAGAGGAAGATCCATATTGTCGGTGTAATGGATACCGGGGTATCCCGGTCCACCTGCTCCTGGGCCCCGTCATCGGCCCATCTTCAGCCCAGGAGATAATCGACAATCTTCGGTATGGAGAAGACCCTCACGAGGAGGCGCCTCGTGAGGAGAACGACGACGTAAACTGCTAAGGACCAGAAGACCTCCTCACGAGCCCCTGCTGGTGAGGAGATGACGCACGCCCACGCCAACTCAGCACGTTTTCGTGCGGAGCAAGAAGGGCAACGGGCAGAAGACCGCGTACCGCCCACGCTACCCCCGACAGGGAGGAGACCAACTTTCTCTGTGCCTGGCCAAAGCGGCACAGTGGCAGTTGGCCACCTCCCTAAATATAGCATGGACGGTGCAGGGCGCCAGAGGAGGACGTCAGCCTCCTCCACCCACTCCTGTGGACCGGCGCCACTACCCTACGAAGACCAAGTCTACCGAAGAGCCTAGTCTACAGCTGTCCCCCCTCCTTGGCCGTGTGTGGCAACCCCTTCCCCAAGAAGATAAGGGGAAGGAGGACCTTGGCACTATAAAGGGAGGGGGAGGCCACCCCTTAGGGGGGATCGAATCTTCATCTTCTTCAGGCTGCTAGTTGGGCACGCAGGTTCTTCAACCTCTGGCCAACTAGAGCTTTGTAACCAAGGCCTTGTACTCCTCGCGAGGTGTCGCGTTGCAATACAAGAAGGCAGGAAGTAGGGGTTTTACCTCACCACGAGGGCCCTGAACCTGGGTAAAGCTCGGTCTCCCTCTCTGCAGTGCGTAGCACGTCCGACAATCGAGGCTTCCGTCACCGTGTTTTGTCGTGATCCAAGATCTCACACGTTCAGCCCCCTGCGTTCGAATCTTTTGGGTCCGTCGCGTGGTACCCCGTGTTCTTGCGACACGAAATCCATTGACATTTGGCGTGCCAGGTAGGGGTCGAACCTACGACCTTCCGCTTAGGAAACGGAGTCTTTCATCTACGCGAGGAACAAAGTGTAACTGCAGTTTCACTCGTTATTTATCCTTCCTGAATCTTTGAGATTTGTTTGGAGGCGCGAGTCCTGGTGTCACCAGCCTCGCGAGTTCAGCCGATTGCGGCTCAACGCGAGCGTGAGTTTTCGCTCGATTGCCTTTCGAGAAAGAGCCGGAGCACGGTGTCCGCGCTGGGGCCTTCGCCCGGAAAACAGCAGGCCCGCAAAACCCAGAACGGATCGAGCTCTGACTCGGGAAGGGACCCGCTACAGTCACCTCATACGATCCATGGTACTCTCTCCTCTCGAGCGACACTCGCACGAAGGCGCATGAACGCGTGAGAGTCGCACAATCTGTGTAGATTTCTCTAAGTTTCCTGCTGTCCTTGTCTGCAGCCTTGTGTTTCTTCTCCTGGGATCGCCTTTGTTGTGTTTGGACGCCTGGGGGGCTGCAGGGAGATAGTCCTGTATGCCATTACAGTCACCTCTGGAGCGCCAGTGCCCGCTAGCTTTGCACCACGAGCTGCATACTAAGCGTTAGGCTGCTGTCCCGCTCGGAGGTTGGCCCCTGCACGGCGTAGAACATTCCCCAGACAAAGACGAGACAAGGAAGAATATGCAAGGGTGCAAATGAGGACGATTTGGCGAACAACGCCTTAAGTGCAATTACAACTTAAACTGGCCCAGCAGGGCAATGTCTGACAGCTGCAAAGTGTGCAGCTAACCTAGTTCTTATGGGGGAGTCAAAGAGGAGCTTACTGGGCGACCGCTGCGTCGCCCCCGTCGTTGTCGGCGCCATCGCTGGAGCTTGAGGACGTCCCTTCGCTGGAGTCCGTCGCCTCTTCGCTGCCGGATTCCGTGGAGCCGGAGGCCTCGCCGCTGGAGGAGCTTGGGGCGGACGCTCCAGGGCGGGCGTAGAGGGCCTGCAGCCGTCGAAGGGCGAGGTGCAATCGCCCTGCCCTGGCCTCTGCTGCGCGGTCGGGAGTTCCGGGCGGCGGGGGCGGCGGCCTCCGCAGTACCTCTTCCAGGTTGAGGTCGGGGCGGAGGCGCTGGATGTTGGAGAAGATCCTCGTCCCCGCGAGCCCTAGCAGCTCCCGGCACTCGGCGTCGATGAGCTCCAGGACCTTCGCCGACGCGCCGTCCAGCTCTTCGGCCAGCTGGCTGAAGAAGAGCATGATCGACCCGTCGTCCTCAGGGGCGGTGGGCAGGTTCAGCCCGTGGATGCCCAGGCGGTGCGCCGCCGCCATGACGCGGGCTGAGAACCCGCGGAACATCCGCACCCGCTGCCTCCGCAGCACGTTTGCCTCCTTCTCAGCGTCCTTGAGCTCCTGGAGCTCGCCGGACATCTCCACGCCTTGCAAGGCCGACGCCGTGTTCTCCTCCTCAAGCCTCTGCACGTCGCGCCAGAGCGCGGCGATGGAGGCGTCGGCTTCAGCAAGGGCGCGCTCGGCGCCTTGGCGCACCTCGTGCGCTCCCTTCAGCTCGGCCTCCATGTCGTGGACCCGGCGTTCCAGGGCCTCGCGCTTCTGCTTGTACATCAGGAGGGCGGCGTCGTTCTTGGAGCGGAAGTCCGCGCGGCACGCCTCGGTGGTCTCTTTGCGCTTCCGCTCGAACTCCTGCTCCATGTTGACCCGCCGCTGGTTCAGCATGTGGTCCATCTTCGCCTGGAGGGAAGCCTCGCGCTGGTTCAGCGCCTCCTGTTGCCGAGCCAGCTCGGCGGTGGTCTGGCTGGTCATCGCCTCCCGGCTCTCCAGGGCCTCCCGCTCCCTGTTGAGCCGGTCCTCGAGGGCTTGGAGCTGCTCCTCTCGGAGGCGAAGTCCCCGCTCGCGCTCGCGAGCTTCTGCTTCTCGGACGGCGAGCCCAGCCTCTTGCAGGCTCAAGCTCTCCGCCCGGGAGTCGGCGCTCTCCTCACGAGCGTGGAGGAGGGCCTCCCGGTCCTCGACCTCTTCCAGCCTCTGCTGGGCATTGGCGAGCAGGCCGTCAGCGTTCGTCCTGGCCTGGTCCAGGAGGTGCTGGGCTGCCCTCTTGGCCTCCTCCCCAGCCAGGGCTGGGTTGGGAGGTCCGACGGTGGGGGGAATCTTCTGGCGCGCTTCGGAGACGATCTTCATGGCCTCCTCGTGCGCCCTTGCCAGGACTCCCCTCGCCGATTCCCTGGCAGTTGCCAGGGCCTCTTCAGCCTCCTCAACCGCGCTGGCGCGGATCTCCTCGGCCTCCTTCCTCGCTCGTTCGCGGCGCTCGGCGGCGCGCTGGTCCAGGAGGCGGCACATCTCCATGGCTTGGTGCAGGAGGGCCCAGCCCTCGTCAATCTGCGCCTGCTCGGCGGAGCGCGCCCTGGCTACCTCGTCGCGGAGGGCGCCGGTCGCGGCCGCAAGCACCCTCTCCCATGGGTCGACGGCGTGGGGCTCGGCGGCGATCCTCGCGGGCCTCCCCAGTATCTCTGGCAGGGGAGGCGATGCCGCCCTGGAGGGCTCTGGTGCGGTAGAGGTCGTCCCCCTGGGCTCGGGGGCTGCCCCCAAGCTGGGTGGTGCGGCGGTTCGCGCCGGAGGTGCCTCCGGGGTGGTTGTGGTGCTGGCAACAGAGGGGGCAGCAGGAGCTGCCCCCGTCGTCTCTGGTGTGCCCCCTGCGCTAGGGGGCTCGGTCGTGCTGGGAGCCGCGGCGGCCCCCGGGGCGGACTGCGCGTCTGCGGACGCGCGATCCTCTTCTTCTCCGGCGGCGCGCGGCGACATCGCCGGTGTGGACGTGGCCGCCGGATCAGGACCCGGCGTGGTCTGGCTGGTCTTCCTCTTCTTCCTCTTCTTCTTCTCCTCCTTCTTCTCCTCGGCGTCCCTGAAGAGGAAGGGGTGAGGGGATGAGGTCAGGGGAAAGGTAAGGCAAAAAGGTAAAAGTCTTTGTGCAGGAACACTCACGAGGCGTCCCGCTCCACCCATCCTCTTTTGCTTGGGAGGGAGGGCGGTGGGGGCGGGGGCGCGGAGGATTCGCCCGCCGTTTTCTTCCCTCGGGAGGTCCCGGCCGCGGGGTTCCGGCTGGCGCGTTCGTCGTTGAACTTGGAGCGGCGCTCCGCCTCCAGGCAGGCTCGGCGCCCCTCTTCCTCCAGGTCTCGTGAGGAGGACGCATCGGCATCTCCCCCGGTGGGCTCGTCTGGCGAGGAGGAGTCGTCGTCGGAGGAATCTGAGAGCACCACGGTGCCCTCAGGACGCCTCCGGCGGACCAGCTGCCCACCGGACTCCGCGTCGTCGTCGCTGTCGTCGTCGTCTCCTGAGGCCGAGGGCCCCGCCCCCCGAGCAGCCGAATCCTGCTCCGAGCTCGCCGCTGGCGCGCTCGGGAGGGGACCAGGCACGACGCCATCGGCAAGGAAAGGGCCCCAGGCATTGAATTTCAAGACCCCCGCCGTAACGCGACTGGTCTCCCGAGCGCCCAGGCAATAGATCGGGAGGGCATTGCGCGGGATGGCGGGGATGGCAGCAGAAGAGAAGAAGGCTCGTATTACCTCCTCTCGAGCGTCGGCGTTGAGCTCGCCGAGGTGAAGCCTGAGGCTGTCTCCGGACCTGTGCCCCCAGATCTCCCGGCGGTGGTCCTGCAGGGGGGCGATGCGTCGGGTGACAAACTCCACCCCGACCATGGTCCCCGTAACACCAGCCTCCCGGAGATCTCGGATCCGCGGGCGGAGCGTCTTCAGGGCTTCCTCCGGCAGGGCCTCGCTGGCCCAGGTGGTGAGCTTGACGGGAGGAATCCCTGTCACGAGGAAGAGCTCCGATTCTTCGAGGATGTCGACGAAGAACCAGCGGCTCCGGAAGTCCTCGACTTTCTTCATCCACTTCAAGTCGATGAAGTCGCCCTCTATCCCGGCGGTGGCGATGAAGGAGACGCATCCGGAACTCTGGTTGAGCCCAGAGGACCAGAGGGAGAAGAGGTGGCGGAAGTACGCCGCCGATGGCTTGATGCCGATCCAGGCCTCGCAGGCGTAGGCGAAGACCGCCAGCAAGGTGACGGACTTGGGATGCAGGTGGATGGCCTGGATCCCGTAGGTCTCCAGGATCGCCAAGAAGAAGGGGGAGAACGGCGGCAGCAGGCCGGCGAAGACGGAGAAGAGGAAGAAGGGCTGCGCCGTCGCGGGCAGAGTGTCCTGCGGCGCGCGGCCGTGCCAGATACGGGTGGCGCCCCACTCGTTTCTGCTGCTCCCGACCATCTCTCGGACGGTCTGGAGCTCGCGGCTGCTCTTGATGCGGGATTCAAGCAGGGGCGCCGCCGATCGCGGCGCCGCTCCGGAAGACCTCGCTGCTCCGATGGCCCGGCGCGGTGCCATTGCTCTGGGCAGAGGCGAGCTGCAGCGGGAAGATTGGAAGCTAGAGGAGATTTGGATGCGCAAGATCTTCAGAGGAGAGGTGGCGGTGGCGGTGTGTTGTGGGAGAGGAGGAAGGAGCCTTCTCTGCCAAGCTTTTAAGGGGGGCAGCCAGGGCGCGGTTTCCGAAGCGTCGGCCTTGACGCGACGGTTCGAAAAACGCCCGTTGCCCCACTACGCACGACCCCCACGCCGCCTCGCTCCGCCAGTTATGAGGGTGCCACGTGCCCACGATCTCCACTTCTTCACATGGTCCTCTGACCGCGCGGTTGACGCGTGCCGTTGGAGGGCCCAGCAGCTTCGGGGGCCCCCGACCCTTCGCTTCCTCAAGAGGGCGCGTTGTGGGCCGGGCTCCCGGGGGCTACTGTCGGTGTAATGGATACCGGGGTATCCCGGTCCACCTGCTCCTGGGCCCCGTCATCGGCCCATCTTCAGCCCAGGAGATAATCGACAATCTTCGGTATGGAGAAGACCCTCACGAGGAGGCGCCTCGTGAGGAGAACGACGACGTAAACTGCTAAGGACCAGAAGACCTCCTCACGAGCCCCTGCTGGTGAGGAGATGACGCACGCCCACGCCAACTCAGCACGTTTTCGTGCGGAGCAAGAAGGGCAACGGGCAGAAGACCGCGTACCGCCCACACTACCCCCGACAGGGAGGAGACCCACTTTCTCTGTGCCTGCCCAAAGCGGCACAGTGGCAGTTGGCCACCTCCCTAAATATAGCATGGACGGTGCAGGGCGCCAGAGGAGGACGTCAGCCTCCTCCACCCACTCCTGTGGACCAGCGCCACTACCCTACGAAGACCAAGTCTACCGAAGAGCCTAGTCTACAGCTGTCCCCCCTCCTTGGCCGTGTGTGGCAACCCCTTCCCCAAGAAGATAAGGGGAAGGAGGACCTTGGCACTATAAAGGGAGGGGGAGACCACCCCTTAGGGGGGATCGAATCTTCATCTTCTTCAGGCTGCTAGTTGGGCACGCAGGTTCTTCAACCTCTGGCCAACTAGAGCTTTGTAACCAAGGCCTTGTACTCCTCGCGAGGTGTCGCGTTGCAATACAAGAAGGCAGGAAGTAGGGGTTTTACCTCACCACGAGGGCCCTGAACCTGGGTAAAGCTCGGTCTCCCTCTCTGCAGTGCGTAGCGCGTCCGACAATCGAGGCTTCCGTCACCGTGTTTCGTCGCGATCCAAGATCTCACACGTTCAGCCCCCTGCGTTCGAATCTTTTGGGTCCGTCGCGTGGTACCCCGTGTTCTTGCGACACGAAATCCATCGACACATATAAGCATCTGGACTTCTTCACAGATCTCTGTGGGACTTTTAAACTTAAGAATTGCACCGATGATGAGGTAATGTTAAAAATATTTAACCAATCTCTAACCGGTACATCTCTATCTTGGTATAGGACCTGTCTTGCAGAAACCATCCTCACCTAGGAGAACCTACGAAAAGGATTCTTGTCTAGATTTTATCCAAAGAGTAAGTGTGTTGTTGGAAGATGGTACATCTCAAATTTTAAGAATCATCCCGGTGAAATTCTTTTTAGAGCTTATATAAGGTATAAAAATTTAATTAATAAATGTCCTGACCATGGATTACTGATTGTGCGGTGCTGGCCGCCCAGTTGGGAATCCCAAGAGGAAGGTATGATGAGCACAGCGGCAAGTTTCCCTCAGTATGAAACAAAGGTTTAATCGAACCAGTAGAAGAAAGAAACCACTTCTGAAGGTTGATGCTAGCTGGCTTGGCGACGGCTCCTGACAATTTGTTTATGGCGCTTATCTGGGCGTACTTATCTGGGCGTAGCTCTGGCACCAGCAGAAACGTGGAACCTGCACACAACACAACCAAAGTACTTTGCCCCAACTTGCAGTGAGGTTGTCAATCTCACCGGTTTGCTGTAAACAAAGGATTTATTGTACCCTGTCGTAAAAGATATTTGTTTGCAAGAAAGTAAATAATGCTTGTAGAAAGTAAACGGTAATATGAATGTAAGAATGGATCGGGGTCCACAGTTCACTAGAGGTGTCTCTCCATAAAGATAAATAACATGCTGGGTAAACAAATTACAGTTGGGCAATTGACAGAATAAGAATGCAAGCAATGCATGTATATGTCATGAGGATCACTATGAGATACACTTGGGAAATACAACATAATACATAGACCGTAATCCAACTGCATCTATGACTAATAATCCACCCGTCGGATATCATCCGAACAACCGTTGGGTATTAAGTTGCAAGCAACAGATTTTTGCCTTAAGCAAAGTGTGTAATGTAAACAATACAAATGTCCTTCAACACAAGATTGTTGTTTTCTCCCTAGTAGCAATAGCACATCTACAACCTTAGAAGTTATTGTCACTCTCCCAGATTACTAGAGGCATGAACCCACTATTGAGCATAAATACTCCCTCTTGGAGTCACTAGCATCTACTCGGCCAAGATATCTACTAGAAACGGAGAGCATGCAAGATCATAAACAACATAGAGATGATAAATCACAAATTAACTTGACATAGTACTCAATATTCATCGGATCCCAACAAACACAACATGTAGAATTACATAATGATGATCTTGATCATGATAGGCAGCTCACAAGATCTAAACATGAAGCACATGGAGGAGAAGACATCCATCTAGCTACTGCTATGGATCCGTAGTCCAAGGTAGACTACTCATACATCACTCCGGAGGCAGGCATGGTGATGAAGAAGGCCTCCGGTGGTGATTCCCTAATGGGTTTGTAGCATAGAAAACAAAAAATTTCCTACGCAAGAACACATAAACTAGCCAAGAACATCTACGAGATGGTAGCAACAGAGACTAACCCTCGAAGACCGGTAGCGGGGATTATGTTCCCGCACAAACGTTGCCGATGGAGAGTCAAAGAAGACGCACGTAGTCGACGTAGTCGTTCACTTGACGTAGTCGACGTAGTGGTTCACTTGACGATCACGAGATCGTGTACACGGCGCCACAACTAGCGGCGCCCCCGTGCTCGGTCACACGTACGGCTCGTCGTCGACTCCTCCACGCCCTCGGTCCAGCGGGGCAGCGGAAAAAGGGATCCACCGGACACTCCAACACTCACTTCTCCAAGTGCGTGAAACTCGAACAAACAATCCGACAGAGCTTCGCTAAGCCAAGACGGATTTGGGGCAGCAACTTTGCGGGAGAGGTTAGAACCAAAGTGTAGGGAGAAAAGGAGTATGTCCAACATATATATAGGAGAGAGGGGGCAGCCACCCATGAGGGATGCGGCCAGCCCCTCCCCTTTTCTCCTCTTCATGGTGGTGGTAACCCCCTCCTTCATGGAAAGGTAACCCCCCTCATCAAATGAGTAACCCCCATTTTAATTTTGCATGACATTCATGCTAATTAAAATTCACACTTATTGATTTAATAAAACATTTTTATTTCTTTAATATTTGTTAATTCATTCAATTAACAAACATTAACAAATACACCCTTGAGTTATTTCGATATCCCGAAACAGTTTCGATGCTTTTCTGAAACAACCCTCATGCTGTCCTGTAATTTGATCGGAGTATCGTATCCACTCAAAAATGACGGCGAACCTTAAGTGTGTCACCCTACGGTTCGTGAATAACGTGGACATGATCGAGACTCCTCTCCGATCAATAATCATCAGCGGGATCTGGAAATCCATGATGACTCCCACTTACTCAACGATGAACTAGTGATCGTGTGAACCAATAACGAACATAGTTAATTCCTTTTGTCTCGCGATATTATTACTTGTCCGAGATCCGATCATTTGGTATCAACCATACCTAGTTCGATCTCATTCCCGACAAGTCTCTTTACTCGTTCCGTGATAATGCATTCTCGTGACCTAGTCACATGCTTGCAAGCGATTCCAATGCAATATCACCGAGAAGGGCCCAGAGAATATCTTCCCATCATCGGGTCGGACAAATTCTACTCTTGATCCATGAGCCTCAACTAATACTTTCAGAATACCCAAATCAACCTTTATAATCACCCTGTAATGGTGTGACGCTTGATATCATCAAAGCACTCTTCCGATATCAGTGATTAACATGATCTCATGGTCTGAGGATTAGAACTATTTCGTATGAGTTTGATATAGCAATGAACTTGATGACTTGATCGTATTGCTAATCTTACTATGGGTGTGAGTGTTCATCACATCATTCTTCTAATGATATGACCCCGTTATTAACAACATCCAATATTCATGATCAGGAAACCTTGATCATCAGTTAATCAACGAGCTAGTATGAAAGAGAGGCTTTACTAGGAACCTTTTTAGTTTATTAATCACACAAGTATTAATGTTTCCGATTAATACAATTCTAGCATGAGAAATAAACATTTATCATAAACATGGAATATGATAATAACCACTTTATTATTGCCTCTCGGGCATATTCCCTTCAGTCTCCCACTTGCACTAGAGTCAATAATCTAGTTGATACTTGCGTATATAACACTTATGGCTTTCACGTGTTATCCGTACGCATTGCATGTGGTTAATCTGATCTCCAGATCTGACACTTTCAGTTCTGTGTGTATTTGCATGTCTTTGCGTCTGCACGCATCACTCATTCTCAAATGAGATAGTTGGGTATAAATTTAGTCCTTAGGTGAGACCTTAGTTCCTTTTAGCTAAAATCATGTTGTCACTATTGTCGCACAATAGATCTTCATAGTAATAGCCATCTTGGAACTACACCTAGTTTGATAACAAACTTCTTGACACAAATGCCCTCTTTTGCTACTTCTAAAGCAGCCATATACTCAACCTTTGTTGTAGAATCCATCACAATGTCTTAACTTTGGAACTCATCCAAATCCATCATGGAACTTCCTTCCATTACATTGTGCCGCCTAAACATATAGCTAAAATTGAGATAAACTTAATTTGTATCTTGTGACAAACTTAGTATCAATGTAACACTTTACAATGAACTATGTGTCACTTCGTCATACATAATATATATCCTTAGTCCTTCCAAAGCACATAAGGATATCCTTACTATTGTCCAGTGATCATCTTATGACATTTATCACTCTGGTATATGCTCATAACATTTAGAGCGTAGGACATATCTGGATATGTACATATCACGGTATACATGATCGATCAAATCATTCATGTGGCTCCACTCATCAAGTGTCAAAAATACCTGAATCTTGTTTCAACCTCTTCCATGCGGCAAGAACTTTTCTTGTCGTTTCCATATTGAACTTCATTCAATATTTCATCTATGTACTTTGGCACAACCATATTGGCACCTCGATCTATCTACATAGACATCGAGACCCAATATTTTGGTTTTGCCTAAGTCTTTCATTGAAATCTAATTTTAATGAAATTATTAACCTATGTCAATAAAAGATACATCATTTCCAATTAACAATATGTCTTCTACATAATGTACTGAAAATATGTCTCAGCGCTCCCACTTAATTTCTTGCAAATGCAAGCATATTCATCGTATCTGATAAAACTAAACCTTTTAATTATTTCATCACGGTGAATATTCCAACTCCGCGATGCTTACTTCAACCATTGAAGTTTGCATGCCTTTTAGCATCCTTTGAATTTACAAAACCCATTGGACCATGTCATGTACATGTCCTAGGTAACCATTCTATTAGAAAAATGTTGTCTTGTTTGTTCAACTAACATATACCAAACTTGGCATATGTAGTGGTTGCTACAGTAATCCGTCCAGACAAAATATCGCTATGAAAGATCAAATCTTATCATAGTCAACTCATTGAACATAATTGTAAACAGTTTAATGATATGTCGACTATTTCATAGATGTTAAACATCCATGTCTGTCTTTATAGATCCTAACACGTTCATTAGGCTTCATGCCTTTTGAGGGTCTTCCAAGTTCAGAAACTTGGTTTCTCGTGTATGGAACTATCACGAATTTTATGGCCTCTAGCCATTTGACGGAGTCAGGGCCCATCATTGCTTCTTTGCATGTAGTCGGTTCATCATTGTCAAACAATAATGATCTGTTCTCAAATCTAACTATTTGATTGTTACCCGACTCACACGGTTCAATAAGAACTTAGATCTATGTGACCACAACCTTTGAGGTACAACAGCCATGCACATTGTGGCCGCCTCCGGGACACTTCCCAGCGCTGCGCTACTCAGCACATATAGCTTAGGTTCAACAACCTAATCAAAGTTCCATTGTCCTCCCACTTGACTTTTCGCGAAAAATTCCTTCTCAAGAAACTTGACGTTTTTAGCGACAAACAATTTTGTCTTAGGTGTTCTGGAGGAATACCCAACAGTTACTTTGGGATAACCTACAAAGACGTATTTATCTGACTTTGGTTGTAAACATTTTACGTATGCCTAGCATACCAAAATTTTAGAAAAGACAACTTGGGTTTTATCCCATGCCATAACTCATATGGTGTCATTTCAGCGGATCATGATGGTGCTCTTTTCAGTGTAAAAGCGGTAGTCTCTAAAGCTTTATTCTTAAAATATAATGGCAGTTTTATAGACGACACCTTTGATCCAACGATGTCAAACAAAGTTTGATTTCATCTCTCGAACACTCCATACTCCTATGGTGTTTCGGGAAATATAAGTCTATGGAACGATTCCTCAACTTTTAGGTGTTTGCTAAACTTGTAACTCAAATATATTCCTTTATGATCAAATCATAAATTCTTTATTCTCTTGTTACAATGATTTTCAACTTCATCTAGAAATACTTTGAACAATATTCAAATATTTCATGCTTCTTCCTTATCAAGTAAATATACACATATATCTACTCAAATCATCGGTTAAAGTAAATGAAGTTCAAGAATTCATCACTCACAACTACATATAATGGACTATATACATCAACATGTACATCATCCAATAAGTTAGTCATCCTTTCTTCTGTGGCCTACAAATGGAGTTTTAATCATCTCTAGGAAATTTTCACAAGTGTCAATTGATTTAAAATCAGAAGACTCCAAAATTCCATCAACATGGAGTTTCTTCATGTTTACTTTCCAATATGATTTAAACGGTGGTGTCACTCATAAGTGATCTTCTAATCATTTGTCTTGAGACATTTTTAGCATCAGTGTTATGGATGTGATTTCTCCAACAAGATAAGCGTTCATCCATCTTTTATGAATGCAGTAATAATTTGAACAACCATTGTTCTCATAATAGCAGAACAAAATAACAATTATTCAAACAAATCTTGAAGGCTAGGTTTAATTCCAACAAAACACAATAACACTTTATTTGTTTTCGATGAGAATCATCCCATATTCATTTGCTAGTTAATCAGGCCATTGTAGTTCTTGTATTGCGTTATTCTGTATGACAGTTCATACCAACCAACTTAGTATCAAATACCCAAGAACCACATTGTCTTAACAAGCAACGAATATAGCCATAACATGTATATCTTCTATACACCTAAGCTAGACATTTCCAGTCTTTTTTTTCGCCAGAATAAATTTTGGATTCTCTTTTAGCAATTCTTTTCCTTCTAGAAGAATCTATCAACATCAATAGTGGCGCCATTCACATGGCACATAGTTCGAGGCATGATTAATCAAACACTAATACCCTTGGACTCACACTTTGAAGTAGATCACCATAATTAAATATTTGGCGTTCTTCTAAATTCCATTCTTTAGTAATCTTTTAGTGTAGTAAACGTTTTACCTATATCTTGTATTCATCCTATCATGACAAATTTCATTATCAAGCTACTATAGCGCATGAGGACGAATTGGGAGTATAATGTTAGTCCCTAAAACCTTTTTAGGAGATCTGGACGCCTAGCGTCTCCAATTTTCGCAAATTCTCATACAATATGAGAATATGTGTCTTACTAAATTATACTTTATCACATTGCAACTAAACATTGTTTCAGATATCACAATATCTTCCACACATGATAGTTTATGAAACTATTCTTTCAGCTCCTAGTCAACCTTGATACTAAAAACAACTTTTGAATATCAAGGATCATGGAGGCAAGTGTGATACTCATATACTAACACTAGAATTGTTACTCTTGATTTAATACTACTTATTAAATTTTATCGAGTAACCAAGGTTTGCTAAAAGTTTGCAATATGACTTTAAACTTTAGATTGACATTCAAACAATACGATACCAGTTCGTAAAGTTAACATCCAGAATTTTATAGTTCTATTATCTCAATTGTAGCTAATCGCAAGGTAGTAAACGGATGCCAATGACTACAACAAACTATGCAAATTCACTTTGATTTAGTTCATGATAAATTGAGTTCTATAATTCAAAATTACTAAGTGAACTCCCACTTAAAAATAACATCCCTCTTAGTTTTCTTAAGTGATTACACAAACCAAATTCACTATACCGCAATCGATCATCACGTGCAACGGCATAGTTTCAAAGGCGAATATCACCATGTTCATCATATCAACCATATGACTCATGCTTAAACTTTCGGTTTGTGTTTCGAGGCCATATCTGTACATGCTAGGCTCACCAAGTAGAACCATAGCACTTGCGTGTGTAAAACTGTCTTACACCTGTCGTATGTGAACGTAGAGTCTATCACACCCGATCATCACGTGGTGTCTCGAAACGACGAACTTTCTTGACGGTGCATGCTATGGAAAAACACATTTTATCTTGACATTTATGTGAGAGGGATCATCTTATAATGCTACCGCGCGATCAAATCTAAGCAAAATAAGATGCATAAAAGGATAAACATCACATGCATATATAATGTGATATGATATGGTCCTTCACTCATTCGATCTCCATCTTGTGCATCATGGCATGATCTCCATCATTCCATCGGCGTAGCACCAAGGTCCATGGCGCGCCACCTTGGTTGTCTTCCTCCATTACAATATATCACTTGGATATATATATTCGGTACGTAGGCCATAAAATGAAAAAGACAACCATATGGCTCCTGCCGGTTGTTTATAACTTACAAAAAGGATCATTGCATACAATTTGTAACATAAACATTTTAACCATATCACATCACATGCCCTGCAAAAATAAGTTAGACGCTTCTAATTTGTCTTGCATATTTTACGTGGTTTGGGGCTTTCTAGGAAGAACCGTTCTTACCTACGAACATGTAACCACAATGGTGATAAAAATATTATTAACGACTCTTTGTAAAATAGATCATAACTATAGTGGGAGAAACGTGCACCCGCAAAGCCACATATGCCGAAGCATGTCAAGTGTGGGACAAGTCTCGTGAACGCAGTCACGTAAGGTTAGTCTCGGGCAGCTTCAATCCCACTATGCCACTATGATCCAAAATACAAAAAATTGCAATAACATGATCATCAACGCCCACATCCACATGTGTTTTAACCGTGCATACCAACTACGCATAGAGATGGCTCTGATACCACTGATGGGTTCGTAGCATAGAAAACAAAAAATTTCCTATGCAAGAACACATAAACTAGCCAAGAACATCTACGAGATGGTAGCAACGGAGACTAACCCTCGAAGACCGGTAGCGGGGATTACGTTCCCGCACAAACGTTGCCGATGGAGAGTCGAAGAAGACGCACGTAGTCGACGTAGTCGTTCACTTGACGTAGTCGACGTAGTGGTTCACTTGACGATCACGAGATCGTGTACACGGCGCCACAACTGGCGGCGCCCCCGTGCTCGGTCACACGTACGGCTCATCGTCGACTCCTCCACGCCCTCGGTCCAGCGGGGCAGCGGAAGAAGGGATCCGCCGGACACTCTAGCACTCACTTCTCCAAGTGTGTGAAACTCGAACTAACAATCCGGCAGAGCTTCGCTAAGCCAAGACGGATTTGGGGCAGCAACTTTGCGGGAGAGGGAAGAACCAAAGTGTAGGGAGAAGAGGAGTATGTCCAACATATATATAGGAGAGAGGGGGCAGCCACCCATGAGGGGTGTGGCCAGCCCCTCCCCTTTTCTCCTCTTCATGGTGGTGGTAACCCCCTCCTTCATGGAAAGGTAACCCCCCTCATCAAATGAGTAACCCCCATTTTAATTTTGCATGACATTCATGCTAATTAAAATTCACACTTATTGATTTAATAAAACATTTTTATTTCTTTAATATTTGTTAATTAATTCAATTAACAAACATTAACAAATACACCCTTGAGTTATTTCGATATCCCAAAATAGTTTTGGTGCTTTTTTGAAACAACCCTCATGATGTCCTGTAATTTGATCGGAGTATCGTATCCACTCAAAAACGACGGCGAACCTTAAGTGTGTCACCCTACGGTTCTTGAATAACGTGGACATGATCGAGACTCCTCTCCGATCAATAATCATCAGCGGGATCTGGAAATCCATGATGACTCCCACTTACTCAACGATGAACTAGTGATCGTGTGAACCAATAACGAACATAGTTAATTCCTTTTGTCTCACGATATTATTACTTGTCTGAGATCCGATTATTTGGTATCAACCATACCTAGTTCGATCTCATTCCCGACAAGTCTCTTTACTCGTTCCGTGATAATGCATTCCCGTGACCTAGTCACATGCTTGCAAGCGATTCCAATGCAATATCACCGAGAAGGGCCCAGAGAATATCTTCCCGTCATCGGGTCAGACAAATTCCACTCTTGATCCATGAGCCTCAACTAATACTTTCAGAATACCCAAATCAACCTTTATAATCACCCTGTAACGGTGTGACATTTGATATCATCAAAGCACTCTTTCGGTATCAGTGATTAACATGATCTCATGGTCTGAGGATTAGAACTATTTCGTATGAGTTTGATATAGCAATGAACTTGATGACTTGATCGTATTGCTAATCTTACTATGTGTGTGAGTGTTCATCACATCATTCTTCTAATGATATGACCCCGTTATTAACAACATCCAATGTTCATGATCAGGAAACCTTGATCATCAGTTAATCAACGAGCTAGTATGAAAGAGAGGCTTTACTAGGAACCTTTTTAGTTTATTAATCACACAAGTATTAATGTTTCCGATTAATACAATTCTAGCATGAGAAATAAACATTTATTATAAACATGGAATATGATAATAACCACTTTATTATTGCCTCTCGGGCATATTCCCTTCATTCCCCTCTCCGGCAGGGTGCCGGGAAGAGCTTCTGGACCCTCTCGATCTCACGTCGATGACGGTGGCGGCTTGTAGTATGTTTTCTGGAAAAGAGTTCGGGCCCTTAGGGTTTTCCCGTCGAGGGGATTAAATAGGCAGAAGGGCGATGTCAGGGGGTGGACCAGGCGGTCACACCCGCTGGTGGCATGGCCTAGGGGTGGCCCGCGCCACCACATGGTGTGGCTGGCCCCTGGTCCGTCTCCTGCTCTCCTTTGGACTCCGTCTTTGTGTCAGGTAATTAGGGACTTCAGCTTTTGTTTTGTCCAATTCTGAGAATATTTCCTGTGTAACTTTTCTGAAACACAAAAATAGCAGAAACACAGGGAACTGGCACTGTGGCATCTTGTTAATAGGCTAGTTCCGGAAAATGCATAAAAACGCCGCAAAGTGTAAACAAAACACAAAGCAAATGGTGCATAAACAAGCATGGATCATCAAAATTATAGATATGTTTGAGACGTATCAAGCATCCCCAAGCTTAACTCCTGCTCATCCTCGAGTAGGTAAGTGATAACAAAACAATAATTTTTGAGGTGACATGCACGAACACAATCTTGATCAAATGATGTAAAGCATTGAGTGCTGAGATCAAAGTACTCTAAACATGGGCATAAGAGATATAATCTTGATAATAGAACTTAGCAACCATGTTATAACATGAAAAGTAACACAAACAAAAGATCATGAGGAATAATGCATTGAAAGTCAATTGTTTGTTTCGAGCATATAGAAAAACATAGCAAAGTGGTATTCAGCTTGTCCCTCATGGAGTAGCAAAACATAAATGCATAGGACACCTTAGGGTGACTTGATACAAATAATTTGAGAACAAGCAAAACCATAATCATGAATCAATCAATAATAAATTTTGGGACCATGCACATTATACTCAAAATGACAACTATGCTCTCTTAGACGGTGCATAAAGGTAGAAGGTGAAGACTCAATATAAAAGTAAAAGAAAGGCCCTTCGCAGAGGGAAGCAGTGATTTCAAGTTTTTATAAACCTTCCAAAAATTATGGTACTTACTAGCTTTGAGCTCTCATTGCCCCCATCATAGGCATCTTGAATGGTTAAGGTTAATGCGAGTACAAATATGAGGCATATGCTTGACAAATTATAAGTTGAAAATCTCATGTCCTGTGAATACGAGTACTTAAACAATGCTAGTCGACTTAGGTCCCAAGCAAGTTCTTGTCATTGTAAGCATACGTGTATCATTGAGAACGCCAACGGGGTACCTCCTGTCCGATGACATGGAAACTAGCCCACATCAAAATGACAAGACAAACAGACAATGGATACCTCGGCATCTCTTTTATTTACCATTGGGTATAGCTTTTTATTTTGAGATGCATCGTCGAATGTCCACTATGGATATGCTGTAAATTTCCACCATGAATGATGCATGGCTTAGATTAGCGGCCCAGGCGTTTCTCAAACACATATACAAACTCCATGAACTCCACAAGTTTCCAACTCCTTTCACACAGATAAACATCCATAAACAAAAGATCATAATATCAACTTAAATAAAAATAAGTGCAATGTTGAAAGCGTGCCCCATGACAGCATGGCTGAGCTAACTCCCAACTTACAACTTGCAAGCATATAATCAACCTTACAACTTGCAAGCATATAATCAACCTTACAACTTACAAGCATATAATCAACATAAAAGAGCCACAATGGTCAAGTTTATTAAGTGCAAGAAAGTAAATGTGTCGTCAGGTTCGTGAGAGCTTTACTAACTAATTTTCACATAACAAAAACTTTAATTTGGAAGATAGATAAAAGCAAGAGGAATATACTTGGAATAGCAAATTGCTAATAGGTAGATATGGTGGACACATTGGAAAACTTTGGTTTTGGGGAGTTGGATGCACGAGAAGTATTCCCTCTCAGTATAGAAGAAGGCTAGCAAAAGACTGGGAGCGACCAACTAAGAGAGCAATAACGGCCATAATCATGCATAGCGACAAAACATTATTAACCAAAGCAAAAAGTGGTATCACAAGTCAAAAACGAAATGATCATAGAGGCTTGAGGCGACTGGTTAAAGTCAAACATGGTGTGAGCATGCGCCAAGTCAACCCAAATAAAGTATCAAAGGAGAATACCACAATAATATGCTCCCATATAATAAAAACAACGCATGATTCTTTCAAAGGCACATTAAGAAATCTCAGTCATTTGAGACAAGTCATGCTACAACAAAAACTACTAAGCATATAATCAAAATAACATCAAGCATGACATGCAAAAGTCTAAGCCATAGTCTAAACAAGCTCCCATTTGTACCACTATAAGCATGAAACTTTTTACTCTTTTCCAACACCAATCAAACTTTTTGAAACAACTCTTAAAGATGAAAATCAACATAGACAAGAGGTATAAACACACCTAGATACAAATAACTAACAAGTTCTGAACAAAAATCAAGGCAAAAAATGAAAGCTAAACGCAGTACTAGAAAAAGAGAACACTCGTTGAACGATAAGAGTGAAAACTAGAGTGTTCTAGGCAATAAAAAACGGAGTGTGTCTTCTCCAAGAGAAATATGTTGGGGTCCAACCATTTATTGCAGCAAACAAAACAAAAGAAAACTGAAGGCAAAAATAAAGACACTCCAAGAAAAACGCATAGTATACGTAGCAATAAAAATATAGTGTCTTGAAAGGTGACCTGATATTTTGTTGATGAAGAAGGGGTGCCTCGGGGCATCGTCCCCAAGCTTTGATGCTTGTACTTCTTGGACATTTCTTGGGGTTACATGGGCATCCCCAAGCTTGAGCTTTTTTCCATACTTCATCTCATCTCATCATTATCCTTTCCCTACACTTGAAAAATTCCTTCATACAAAACTTCACACAATTCTTATTAGCAACATTAGTGTATGCAAGATAGTAAATCCACTCTTTGGTTCAGTTTCAACTCAAGTATAACACCCATTAAAGCATAAGCTACTATAGCAACTCTCTCAAAAGTTCCGTGATCAAAAGAACTCAAAAAAAGAGATCAAGAGGCAAACGCAAATAGTGGCAGAAATATGTCAAAACAGAACAGCTGGTAAAGATCGATTTTTTTGAAAATCTTCTGTTGCTCAAATCGAAAAGTGCAAAACTAATGAAAGTTATACAATAACCTGGGGCATGTGCACAAGAAATCACAGATCAAAAAGACATTCTGAGAATTTTCACGATTTTTTATGGGACAGTGCAGAAATCTGTTTCAGGACAACAACTTCCCCAAATCTTACCTTCCTCCAATTAGAGGTTCTTCTTGGCACAAAAACGAAATAAAAAATGATAAGGAGAGGTCATTACAGTAGTAATAACTTCCAAGGCTCAACAAAAAGAAAAAGTATTGAAAAGAAAACATTGGGTTATCTCCCAAGAGTGCTTTTCTTTAACGCTTTTGAGCTAGGCGCAGAAAGTGGAAATCAAGTATTTTCAAATGAAGGGGCATTAAGATCAATTGTTTCCTCGAAAATACCACTTGTCATAATAGGCACTTTAGACGCCCCTGAAGATGATTCAACCTGCAAATCACTCTTAGTTGAACTAAAAGTTTTACCAATCTTAAAAACAATGGTCAAGTTTGTTACTAGAGGCATGAACCCAACTATCGAGCATAAATACTCCCTCTTGGAGTCACTAGCATCTACTCGGCCAAGATATCTACTAGCAACGGAGAGCATGCAAGATCATAAATAACATAGAGATAACAAAAGATAATATTCAGCACATCAACTTAACATAGTACCAATACTCATCGGATCCCAACAAATACAACATGTAGAATTACATAAAGATGATCTTGATCATGTAGGGCAGCTCACAAGATCTAAACATGAAGCACATGGTGGAGAAGACGACCATCTAGCTACTGCTATGTATTTCTCAACTTGTTCTATATCAGGGCATAAAAATTTATCTTCAAAATAACAAGCAATTATAGGATCACTATTATATTTGCATTGAAAGTGACAGTGTTTAATGAATTTTCTAGTGCAACAAGTTTCATCATGTGACTCACAAACTGAGCAGCCATTCTTCTTAGATTTTCAAGCAATCAACGCATTTTATCTCCTTCCTCGGTTGATTGATATTCAAAGTAGCCTTCCATAGCTTAGCATACATATTAAAAACAACTCTAATATCTATGGATTTTTAGTTTTTAGAATGAAAACTGAAAGTAAAATGATACTACAACTAATGCAACCAAAATAACAAATAGTAAATAAAAATGCAAAATGAAATTAAAATAGTAATGCAAAACTGAATATAAAATGATATGATATGCAAGACAATAACAAAACAAAAATAAAGTACTTTGCAAATCTAAAAGGACAAGATGACACTCACGTAGGTGCAACCTCCCCAAGCTTAGGCGTTTGCACAAGTTGGTGATGAAGACTTTCTTGTGAGCAATCCTTCTACTAGTTCCCCGGCAATGGCGCCAGAAAATCCTTTGATGCTTCACTAGGTTGAGACTCCAAGTGACAAGGGTATAGCTAATAGAGCCCGTTAGTTGAGTACCCCTGAGGCCCGTTAAGCTAGGCCCAGTTGTAATGATAGTCGAAATATGAGTTCTTACCGTATGTCGATGTTGTAATCTGTATCGGACCCTACCCGATCCTCGAGACCTGGCCACCTATATATAGGTGCCAGGAGGGGATAGTGTAGGCCAGATTGAAAGCAAGCAAGGTTCAACACCCAAGTTCACTTTCAATATACACCTGTTTCGACTAACCTTACCTTCGAGTTCATCCGACACCCTATCTCCTCGATCCTAAGTCCTTCATTTAGGACATTTGTCGAGTTAACCCTCGTCACCAAGAGTAAAGTGTTTAGCATAGGGAAGCTTGATTTTCCCCACGAAGGTGACTCGAGGGTTTATATCAAACTCTCGGGGAACTATGTGTAAACGGATCCTTCTTATCCCTCTTCTAACAACCTGCAAAGTAAAATAAATTTGCTGTGTGCCCTTGATGGCGCGGTGTTGAATAGTGCCAGAGAACTTGTTGGCGTGTAGTTGATGAAGTAAATGACCAGCCAGTTGGAAACCCCAAGAGAAGGTTTGATGAATATAGCAGCAAGTTTTCCCTCAGTACGAAACCAAGGTTATCAATCCAGTAGGAAAAAGCCAATACTCTAGAAGGTGATGCTTGCTAGCCTAGTGACACTCCAACAAGGGCGCCGTTAATGATATATTGTTAGCGCGTCTTCAACTAGTAGCAATGTGGAACCTGCACACAACACAACCAAATACTTTGTTCCCAACTTACGATGAGGTTGTCAATCTCACCGGTTTGCTGTAAACAAAGGAATGAGCGTATCAAGAGGAAAGCAATAGTAGTATGCGAGTAAAATAAACAGTGCGAGTAAAGTAAACAGGTGATAGCAATGTAAAGGAAATAGGACCGGGGTCCACAGTTCACTAGTGGTGTCTCTCCATAAGATAAAATAACACATGCTGGGTAAACAAATTACAGTTGGGCAATTGATAGAATAAAGACAATGTGCATATGTCGAGATGATCACTATGAGATTTACTCTGGGCATTACAACAAAATACATAGACCGCCATCCAACTGCATCTATGACTAATAATCCACTTGTGGCGAATCAATCCGAGAACTCCACAAGTATTAAGTTGCGAACAACAGATAACTGCATTAAGCAAAGTGTGTAATGTAAACAAAGCATATGCCCTTGGACATATGAATGTTGTTTTCTCCCTAGCGGCAACAACACATCTACAACCTTAGAGGTTTCTGTCACTCCCCCAGATTAAATAGAGGCATGAACCCAACTATCGAGCATAAGTACCCCCTCTTGGAGTCACTAGTATCTACTCAACCAAGATAGCTACTAACAACGGAGAGCATGCAAGATCGTAAACAACATAGAGATAACATAAGATAATATTCAGCACATCAACTCAATCATAACACCAATATTCATCGGATCCCAACAAACACAACATGTAGAATTACATAACGGTAGTCTCGATCATGTAAGGCAGCTCACGAGATCTAAACATGAAGCACATGGTGGAGAAGACAACCATCTAGCTACCGCTATGGACCCATAGTCCAAGGTAGACTACTCAATCATCGCGCCGGAGGCAAGCATGACAATGAAGAAGACCTCTGGTGGTAATTCCCCTCTTCGGCAGGGTGCCGGGAAGAGCTTCTGGACCCTCCCCGATCTCAGGTCGACGACGGCGGTGGATCGCGATGTGTTTCTGGAAAATTGATCGGGTCCTTAGGTTTTTCCCGTCGGGGGGTCTTTATAGGCGAAGGGGCATCGTCAGAAGTGGACCGAGGCGGCCTCACACATAGGGGGCACGGCCAGGGCCTGGGCCGCGCCGCCCTACTGTGTGGCCGGCCTGTGGCCCCACTCCGTCTCCTCTTCGATTCTCTGGAAGCTTCGGTAAATTTCTGGATGTTTGGCTTTTGTTTCGTCCAATTCTGAGAATATTTCCTGTGTAACTTTTCTGAAACACAAAAACAGCAGAAAATAGGGAACTAGCACTGTGGCATCTTGTTAATAGGTTAGTTCCGGAAACTGCATAAAAATGCCACGAAGTGTAACGAAACACTAAGCAAATGGTGTGAAAACAAGCATGGAGCATCAAAAATTATAGATACGTTTGAGACGTATTAGCATCCCCAAGCTTAACTCCTGCTCGTCCTCGAGTAGGTAAATGATAACAAAAGAAATATTTTTTGAGGTGACATGCACCTACACAATCTTGACCATATATGTAAGCGTTGTGCGCTGGGATCAAAAGAACTTAAAACATGGGCATGAAAGATATAATCTTGATAGAAGAAACTTAGCAACCATGTTGTAACATGAAAAAGAACGCAAACAAAAGATCATGAAAATGAAACAATGAAAGTCAAACGTGTGTTCAAATCATAAGGAAAAACATAGCAAATGGTTTTCAGCTTGTCCTTCATGAGAGAGCAAACATAAATGCATAGGACACCTTCAAGTTTAAGAGGGCGACTAGATACAAATAATTTAAGAACAAGTGAAACCAACATCATGAATCAATCAATGAAAACTTTAAGACAATGCACATTATACTCAGAATGACAACTATGCTCTCTTAGACGGTGCATAAAGATAGAAGGTGGTGACTCAACATAAAAGTAAAAGAAAGGCCCTTCGCGGAGAGAAGCAGTGATTGCGAGTTTTATAAACCTTCAAAAATTATGGTACTTACTAGCTTTGAGCTCTCATTGCCCCCATCATAGGCATCTTGAATGGTTAGAGTTAATGCGAGTACAATTATGAAGCATATGCTTGACAAATCATAAGTTGAAAACCTCATGTCCCGTGAAGTACGAATACCCAAACCTCATGCTACTCGACTTAGAGTCTGAAGCAGGCTCTTGTCATTGTAAATATATGTGTATCATCGAGAACCGCCAACGGGGTACCTCCTGCCCGATGACATGGAACAAGCCCACATCAAAATGACAGGATAAACAGACAATAAACACCTCGGCATCTCTTTTATTTACCATTGGTATAGCTTTTTATTGTGAGATGCATCGTCGAATGTCCACTACGGGCATGCTGTAAATTTCCACCATGAATGATGCATGGCTTAGATTAGCGGCTCAGGCATTTCCCTAACACATATAAGAACTCCATGATCCCACAAGATTCCCAACTTATTTCACATCGCGAGTATCCATAAACAAAATATCACGATATCAACTCCAATGAAAGATAGTGCAATGTTGAAAGCTTGCCCCATGATGGCATGGCTAGGCTAATTTCCAACTTACAACTTGCAAGCATAACAACTCAACATAAGAGAGCCACAATGTCAAAATTTTAAAGCGGAAAAGTAAAGTGTGCCATCAGGTTCGTGAGAGCTTTACTGACCAATTTTTGCATAACACCAAAAAGAGTTTAATTTGAAGGATAGATAAAAGCAAGTCAAATGTACTTTGGAATAGCAAATTGCTAATAGATATATATGGTGGACACATTGGAACAACTTAGTTTTTAGGAGTTGGATGCACGAGTAGAGCTCATACTCATTACAAAATGAGGGCTAGCAAAAGACTGGGAGCGACCAACTAAGAGAGCAATAACGGCCATAATCATGCAAAGCGACAAAGCAACATTAAAAGAAGCATAAGATGGCATCAAAAGTCAAAAACTAAATGATCATAGAGGCAATGGCGACTTTGTATGAGTCTAACATGTGTGAGCATGTGCCAAGTCAACCCAAATAAAGCATCAAGGAGAAAACCAAAATAATGCTTCCAAATAATAAAAACAACGCATGATTTTTTCAAAGGCTCATTAAGCAATCTCAGTCATTTGAGACAAGTCATGCTACAGCAAAACCACTAAGCATACTATCAAAAAGACATCAAGCACGACATGCAAAAGCCTAGGCCGAAGTCTACACAAGCTTCTTTTTACCACTTTTTTTGCATAAAGCCTTTTCTCTTTTCCAACACCATTCGAACTTTTTTTAAACAACTCTTTTTGATGAAAACCAACATGGACCAGAGGTAAAAATACACCTTGATGTAAAGATATAACAAGATCTGAACACAAATCAAGGCGAAAATCGAAAGCTAAATGCAGTTCTACAAAAAGAGAACACTCGTTGAAACGATAAGAGTGAAAAACGGAGTGTTCTTGGCAAATGAAAAGCAAGGCAACTTCTCCAAAAGAAATTTGTTGGGGTCCAACCATTTATTGCAGCAAACAAAACTAAACAAAACTGAAAACTAAAACAACTGACGCTCCAAGAAAAGCGCATAGTGCATGAAGCAATAAAAATATAGTGTGTCGAAAGGTGACCTGATTTTTGCCGATGAAGAAGGGGTGCCTCGGGGGCATCCCCAAGCTTTGATGCTTGTACCTCTTGGATATTTCTTGGGGTGCGTGGGCATCCCCAAGCTTGAGCTTTTGTCCATTCTTCAACTCATCTCATCATTCTCCAATCCCTACACTTGAAAACTTCCTTCATACAAAACTCAACACAATTCTATTAGCAACATTAGTGTAAGCATAATAATGAATCAACCCCTTTTTGCTTCAGGTTTCAACTCAAAACCACCACATATAAAGCATATACTACTGTAGCAATTTCCCCAAAAGTTCCGTGATCAAAAGAACTCAAAAAGAAAGCGATCGAGCGGCAAACACAAATAATGGCAGAAATCTGTCAAAACAGACCAGCTGACAAAGGTCGAATTTTTAGAGGGTTTTCTGTTGCTCAAATCAAAAAGTGTCAAACTAATGAAAGTTTGGATATAACCTTGGGAATATGCACAAGAAATCGCAGGTCCAAAAGATATACTGAGAATTTTCATGAATTTTTACGGTGCAACACTGAAATCTGTTTCAGGACAGCAACATCCCCAAATCTTACCTCACTCAAATTAGAGGCTTCTCTTGGCACAAAAACGAAATAAAAATGATAAGGAGAGGTCATTACAGTAGTAATAACTTCCAAGACGCAAATAAAAGAAAAAGAACTGAAAGTAAAAACATTGGGTTATCTCCCAAGAGTGCTTTTCTTTAACGCCTTTGAGATAGGCGCAGAAAGTGTGAATCAAGTATTTTAGAAAGAAGCATTAAGATCAACTGCAGAAGTATTTTCAATAAGGCATTGTATTTCATCCACATAAGTTTTTGAAGACCCTTTGTGATCACGCTTTGGTTCACTCAATTCACTAAAAATATGTTTGGGACAGATCCAATCAAAATTATTTTCAAAAGCTTCATACAATCCTAAGAGCTTGCTAGGTATTGGTATTTCAGTTCCTTCATTTACTAACAACCTCTACAGGAGAGCCAAGCTTATTAAATCTCTTAAAAACTTTCCTACCTTCAATGGCAACATCTCTAAATTCAATACGCAAGGTTTCCAAGATAAAAGATTTTTTTTGAAAGGAAAGCGGTGGGGGAGACCCCCACTGCGAGTTTTTTTTAATAAATAATAAGAACCCAAATTCGCATCCGCGGGGATTTGAACCTAGGTGCTAGGGTTGTGCATCCACTCCCATAGCCAGTTGAGCTAGGCTCACTTCTTAAAAGCTTTCTTTTCGGGATCCTCAATATCATGAAGCTTAAGAAACATGTGTTGCATAAAAGGATTAAGGCTAGCAAACCTAGCTTCCAACATGTGAACTAAATAAGCAGAAGCAACTTCATAACTAGGAGCAAGCTCAGCCAAAGACTTTTCCTCAACATCTTTATGCATACTAATATGATTAAAGAACTCCTCAATATTACTTTTCCCAATAATAGAACCACTACCTACTGAGAGGTCCTCCAAAACGTACTTAGTGAATAACATAATGAACTAGAAGTAAAGAAATAACAACTATAAATGATACTAATTTTTTTGTGTTTTTGATAAAACGATGCAAGTAAAAGTAAAGTATAGCAAAACTTAAACAAAGTAAAGGATGTGCGTGCGAAACTCCCCTTGCAGAAGTCTTCTTTTTCCCCAGCAACAGCGCTAGAAAACTTGTTGATGGCACGGTGTTGAATAGTGCCAGAGAACTTGTTGGCGTGTAGTTGATGAAGTAAATGACCGGCCAGTTGGAAACCCCAAGAGAAGGTTTGATGAATATAGCAGCAAGTTTTCCCTCAGTATGAAACCAAGGTTATCAATCCAGTAGGAAAAAGCCAATACTCCAGAAGGTGATGCTTGCTAGCCTAGTGACACTCCAACAAGGGCGTCGTTAACGATATCTTGTTAGCGCGTCTTCAACTAGTAGCAATGTGGAACCTGCACACAACACAACCAAATACTTTGTTCCCAACTTACGATGAGGTTGTCAATCTCACTGGTTTGCTGTAAACAAAGGAATGAGCGGATCGAGTGGAAAGCAATAGTAGTATGCGAGTAAAGTAAACAGTGCGAGTAAAGTAAACAGGTGATAGCAATGTAAAGGAAATAGGACCGGGGTCCACAGTTCACTAGTGGTGTCTCTCCATAAGATAAAATAACACATGCTGGGTAAACAAATTACAGTTGGGCAATTGATAGAATAAAGACAACATGCATATGTCGAGAGGATCACTATGAGATTTACTCTGGGCATTACAACAAAATACATAGACCACCATCCAACTGCATCTATGACTAATAATCCACTTGTGGCGAATCAATCCGAGAACTCCACAAGTATTAAGTTGCGAACAACAGATAACTGCATTAAGCAAAGTGTGTAATGTAAACAAAGCATATGCCCTTGGACATATGAATGTTGTTTTCTCCCTAGTGGCAACAACGCATCTACAACCTTAGAGGTTTCTGTCACTCCCCCAGATTAAATAGAGGCATGAACCCAACTATCGAGCATAAATACCCCCTCTTGGAGTCACTAGTATCTACTCGGCCAAGATAGCTACTAACAACGGAGAGCATGCAAGATCATAAACAACATAGAGATAACATAAGATAATATTCAGCACATCAACTCAATCATAGCACCAATATTCATCGGATCCCAACAAACACAACATGTAGAATTACATAACGGTAGTCTCGATCATGTAAGGCAGCTCACGAGATCTAAACATGAAGCACATGGTGGAGAAGACAACCATCTAGCTACTGCTATGGACCCATAATCCAAGGTAGACTACTCACTCATCGCGCCGGAGGCAAGCATGGCGATTGAGAAGACCTCTGGTGGTGATTCCCCTCTCCGGCAGGGTGCCGGGAAGAGCTTCTGGACCTTCTCGATCTCGGGTCGATGACGGCGGCGGATCGCGATGTGTTTCTGGAAAATTGATCGGGTCCTTAGGTTTTTCCCGTCGGGGGGTCTTTATAGGCGAAGGGGCATCATCAGAAGTGGACCGAGGCGGCCTCACACATAGGGGGCGCGGCCAGGGCCTGGGCCGCGCTGCCCTACTGTGTGGCCGGCCTGTGGCCCCACTCCATCTCCTCTTCGGTTCTCTGGAAGCTTCGGTAAATTTCTAGATGTTTGGCTTTTGTTTCGTCCAATTCTGAGAATATTTCCTGTGTAACTTTTCTGAAACACAAAAACAGCAGAAAATAGGGAACTGGCACTATGGCATCTTGTTAATAGGTTAGTTCCGGAAACTGCATAAAAATGCCACGAAGTGTAACGAAACACTAAGCAAATGGTGTGAAAACAAGCATGGAGCATCAAAAATTATAGATACGTTTGAGACGTATCAGCCCTCAACCTCACCAAGTGGCTGTCAAGCACAAGGTGTGTGTAAGTATACAAAACTGAAAATAAATATACAATACTAAATAAATAAATATGCAAATGCAATGGTGCTAGAAAATCTTTTGCTGCGGGAATATGCAAACTAAAGTAATACACAATGCAATGATAAACAGTAAAAGATATGGTTGTAGTGTTTTGGTTTGTGAAATGCAATAAAGGAAATATTTTTGTATTTTCAAAATTAATAATAACTGGAAAAAAAATAGTGATGAAGTGAATGGAAAGTTGTTTCTTATGATTAAAAGTGGACCGGGGTTCATGGGTTCACTAATGCACTCTCTCATAAAAGATATGGCGAACATAGGATCATACAATTGACATAAAGAATTGCAACAATGTTTAGATTCAGATAAATTCATATGGTCATCACGTCATACTATAGAGATGTTTTGATTATTCATCTCTCTCATACTCCACCAAGATGGGAATTTAATCTAATCATCTCAGTATTAAGATAAACTCAGAGCATAGCATTAAGCACAATGATATAAAGTTAAAATAAGAACATACTAGATCAAGTCGCGGATACTCAGCAAGGTCACGCTAGAGATACCCTGTAGCATGGTATTTTCTTTATCCCTAGTGAGGTAACAAAGTAAGGTAAACACCCAAGTGATACCCAAGGACTGTCCTCCCCAGAATAATCACCCACCGTTACTCCAACTAATGCACACGTTCCCCCACACACGCTCTCATAAACATGCTTGATCATAATGAGTAAACAAGAATGGGGTACATGATATGCATCTGCTCATACACTGAAATTAAAGAACAATTACAATCTCATATATTAACTCATAGAAAGATCCACCACAAAAGTGATACAAAGATGGCCATAATATGTTATGCAGCTCATATGGCGCTAAGACGATGAAGAACAAGAGAGAGATACAATAACTACTGCCACAAACCCATAGTCCAGAGGTGGACTAATACCACTTCATCATGGTGACGAAGGTAGAGTCGTCGAAGGGGGTGGAGATCACATCGGCAGCGCCTCGCCGGAGTTTTTCCCTCCGATCTTCGATCTCCTAGGCTCCTGTTTCGTGTTTCTGTGTTTCGGCGGCGCTCCCTTTCGCGACCCGCAAGGGCACCCTTTATATAGTTGGTTTTAGGTCAAGACGAATCCATCAAGACAAAGATTGAAGGCATCGGAGCAATGAGGGGGGAATGGGCTAGCCCCACGTGGCCAAGGAATCTGGCCTCGTGGACCATGCTCATTTGTCCCTCGTGGCTCCCCTGTTGCACTTCCTTCGCTCCAAAGTCTTGTTCCATGGAAAAACTAGCTCCCACAAAGTTTTAGGTAATTTGGACTCCGTTTGGGTCCGTGAAAGTTAAAAACATTGAAAAAGAGTTTTTCTAGTTTTCCCAGGTTAGTCCAATAAAATTAGGAAACATGTGAATTATTCCCAATAATCATCAAAAAGCATGAATATAACCAATATATAATGCAAATAAGGTGGAATATCAAGTGGTAAAGTGCAAAGATCATGTATGCATTTTACATGCATCAGTCTTGCTTTAGGATCCACGTTTAATGCATGTTCGACGAATTCCTGATGCGGGCAGATAACCACCCAGTTGGGAACCCCAAGAGGAAGGTATGATGAGCACAGTAGCAAGTCTTCCCTCAGTAAGAAACCGAGGTTTATCGAACCAGTAGGAAAAAGCCAAACTTCAGAAGGTGATGCCTGCTAGCTTCGCGAGAGCTCCGGACAATTTATAGGGCGCCTCGTCCAGTGCTTTGCTTTGCACCAGCAGCAACGTGAAATCTGCACACAACACAAACAAATACTTTGCTCCCAACTTACGATGAGGTTGTCAATCTCACCGGTTTGCTGTAAACAAAGGAATGAGCGTATCGAATGGAAAGCAATAGTAATATGCGAGAAAGTAAACAGTGAGAGTAAAAGTAAATGGTAATAGCAATATAAAGGAAATTGGACCGGGGTCCACAGTTCACTAGTGGTGTCTCTCCATAAGATAAATAACGACATGCTGGGTAAACAAATTACAGTTGGGCAATTGATAGAATAAATATAACGTGCATATGTGAAGAGGATCACTATGAGATTTACTCTGGGCATTACAACAAGATACATAGACCGCCATCCAACTGCATCTATGACTAATAATCCACTCGCGGGGAATCATCCGAGGACCCCTTGAGTATTAAGTTGCGAACAATAGATAACTGCATTAAGCAAAGTGTGTAATGTAAACAAAGCGAATGTCCTTAGACACAAGAATGTTGTTTTCTCCCTAGTGGCAACATCACATCTACAACCTTAGAGGTTTCTGTCACGCCTCCAGATTAAATAGAGGCATGGGATGGCGATGGAGACCGATGGAGATGGCTCCAGGGGCACTTCCCTGTCCCGACAGGGTGCCGGAATAGAGACTTCTGTCCATCGAAATTCGTCGGTAGCGGCAGCAGAGCTGCAGAACTCTTTCTGGAAAATTGCCGATTGTTCTAGGGTTTTCCGTCGGGAGGCTTCTTATAGGCGAAGGGGCGTCATCAGGAGGCGACCAGGGGGGCCTCACCATAGGTGGGCGCGGCCAGGGCCAGGGCCGTGCCCCCTCATGGTGAGGGCAGCCTCTGGCCCCCCTCCGGCTCTCGTTCGGTCTTCGGTCCTCTTTCGGGAAAAATAGGAGTTCTGGAACTTGTTTTGTCCAATTCCGAGAATATTTCCCGTGTAGCATTTCTGAAACACAAAAATAGCAGAAAATAGGGAACTGGCACTATGGCATCTTGTTAGTAGGTTAGTTCCGGAAATCACATAAAAATGCCACGAAGTGTAATGAAACACAAGGCGAATGGTGTAAAAACAAGCATGGAGCATCAAAAATTATAGATACGTTTGAGACGTATCAATATCTTTACTATTGTCTAGCGATCACCTTATGACATTTATCACTCTGGTACGTGCTCATAACATTCATATCTGGATATGTACATATCACGGTATACATGATCGATATGTCTTCTACATAAAGTACTGGAAATATGTCTCAGCGCTCCCACTTAATTTCTTGCAAATGCAAGCGTATTCATCGTATCTGATGAAACTAAACCTTTTAATTATTTCATCATGGTGAATATTCCAACTCCGTGATGCTTACTTCAACCATTGAAGTTTGCATGCCTTTTAACATCCTTTGAATTTACAAAACCCATTGGACCATGTCATGTACATGTCCTAGGTAACCATTCTATTAGAAGAATGTTGTCTTGGTTGTTCAACTAACATATACCAAACTTGCATATGTAGTGGTTGCTACAGTAATCCGTCCAGACAAAATATCGCTATGAAAGATCAAATCTTGTCACAGTCAACTCCTTGAACATAATCGTAAACAGTTTTAACAATATGTCGACTATTTCATAGAAGTTAAACATCCTTGTCTGTCTTTATAGACCCTAACATGCTCACTGGGCTTCATGCCTTTCTGAGGGTCTTCCAAGTTCAGAAACTTGGTTTGTCGTGTATGGAACTATCACGGAAGTTTATGGCTTCTAGCCATTTGACGGAGTCAGGGCCCATCATCGCTTCTTTGCATGTAGTCGATTCATCATTGTCAAACAATAATGATCTGTTCTCAAATCTAACTATTTGATTGTTACCCGACTCACGCGGTTCAATAGGAACTTAGATCTATGTGACCGCAACCTTTGAGGTACGACAGCCATGCGCATTGTGGCCGCCTCTGGGACACTTCTCGGTGCTGCGCTACTCAACACATATAGCTTAGGTTCAATAACCCAATCAAAGTTCTATTGTCCTCCCACTTAACTTTTCGCGAAAAATTCCTTCTTAAGAAACTTGATGTTTTCAGCGACAAACACTTTTGTCTTAGGTGTTCTAGAGGGATACCCAATAGTTACTTTGGGATAACCTACAAAGACGCATTTATCCGACTTTGGTTGTGTCGATGGATTTCATGTCGCAAGAACACGGGGTACCACACGACGAACCCAAAAATTCTAACACAGGGGGTTGAACGTGGGAGATCTTGGATCGCAACGAAACACGGTGACGGAAGCCTCGAGTCGTCGAACGCACAACACACTGCAGAGAGAGACGCTGAGCTTTACCCAGGTTCAGGGCCCTCGTGGTGAGGTAAAACCCCTACTTCCTGCCTTCTTGTATTACGATGCGATACCTCGCGAGGAGTACAAGGTCTTGATTACAGAGCTCTAACTGGCTGGAGGTAGAAGAACCAACTTAGCCTAGCTAGGAGCCCGAAGATGAAGATCCAATCCCCTCTAAGGGGTGGCCTCCTTTTACAACGCCCTGGTCCTCCTTCCCCTTATCATCTTGGGGAAGGGGTTGCCACACACGGACAAGGAGGGAGGACAGCTGTAGTCTTGATTCTTCCGTGGACGTAGTCTTCGTAGAGTAGTGGCGCCGGTCCACAAGATTGGGTGGAGGAAGCTGACGTCTTCCTCTGGCGCCCTACACCGTCCATGCTATTTTTAGGGGGGTGGCCAACAATCACTGTGCCGCTTTATGCAGGCATGGCGAAAGTTGGTCTCCTCCCTGTCGGGGGTAGCGTGGGCGGTACGCGGTCTTCTGCCCTTATCTTCTTGCTCAGCATGGAAACGGGCCGAGCTAACGTGGACGTGGTCCTTCCCCTCACGAGAAACAGCTCGTGAGGAGGTCTTCTGGTCCTTAGCAGTTTTAGCCGTCGTTCTCCTCATGAGGCGCCTCCTCATGAGGGTCTTCTCCGCTGGCTTCGGTCATCGTTCCACCCCTGGGCCGAAGCTGGGCCGTTGAAGGGGCCTAGGAGCAGGTGGGCCGGGATACCCCGGTATCTAGAACACCGATAGTAGTCCCCAGGAGCCTGGCCCGCGAACGCGCCCTCTTGAGGGAGCGAAGGGCCAGGGGCCCCCAGAAGCTGCTGGGCCCTCTAATGGCTTGCATCAACGCGCCGTCAGAGGACCATGTGAAGATGTAGAGGCCGCGGACACGTGGCACTCCTGCAGTTGGCGAAGCGAAGCGGCATGGAGATCGTGCGTAGTGGGTGGAGTAACGGGTGTTTTCGAACCGTCGCATCAAGGGCGATGTTTCGGAAACCGCGCCCTCCCTGCCTCCTTTAAAGCTTAGCAGAGAATGCTCCTTCTCCTCCTTCACAGCACATCGCCGCCGCTGCCTCCCTTTTCAAAGAACTTGCGCATCCAAATCCCTTGAGCCTTCCATCCTCCCGCTGCAACCCGTCCCTGACCGGCAGCCATGGCACCTCGAAGGGCCACCAGAGCAGCGAGGTCTTCTAAAGCGGCACCGCGGCCGGCGGCGCCCCTGCTCAAATCCTGCATCAAGAGCAGCCGCGAGCTCCAGACCGTCTGAGAGATGGTCGGGAGCAAGAACAGCGAGTGGGGCCCACCCGCATTTGGCACGGCCACGCGCCGTGGGACACCCTACCTGCGACGGTGCAGCCTTTCTTCCTCTTCTCTGTCTTCGCCGGCTTGTTGCCGCCGTTCTCCCCCTTCTTCCTGGCGATCTTGGCGACCTACGTGATCTAGGCCATCCACCTGCATCCCAAATCCGTCACCTTGCTGGCGGTCTTCGCCTACGCCTGCGAGGCGTGGATCGGCATCAAGCCATCGGTGGCGTACTTTCGCCACCTCTTCTCTCTCCGGTCCTCTGGGCTGAACCAGAGTTCCGGCTGAGTCTCCTTCATCGCCACCGCCGGGACGGAGGGCAACTTCATCGACCTGAAGTGGATGAAGAAAGTTGAAGACTTTCGGAGCCGCTGGTTCTTCGTCGACATCCTGAAGAATCGGAGCTCTTCCTCGTCACCGGAGTGCCCCCCATCAAGCTCACCACCTGGGCCAGCAAGGCCCTTCCTGAGGAGGCCCTGAAGACGCTCCGCCCACGAATCCAAGACCTCCGGAAGGCAGGCATCACGGGAACCATGGTCGGTGTGGATTTCGTCACCAGACGCATTGCCCCCCTTCAGGACCACCGCCGGGAGATTTGGAGGCACAGGGCTGGAGACGACCTCCGGCTTCACGTCAGCGAGCTCAACACCGACGCCCGGGAGGAGGTAATAAGAGCCTTCTTCTCTTCCGCCGCTGTCCTCGCCATTCCGCACACTGTCCTGCCGATCTACAACTTGGGCGCTCGGGAGACCAGCCGCGTCACGGCGGGGATCTTGAAGTTCAATGCCTGGGGCCTGCTCCTTGCTGACGGCGTCGTGCCCGGTCCTCTCCCGAGCGCACCGGCGGCCAGCTCGGAGCAGGACTCGGCAGTAAGGGGAGCAGGGCCCACGGCCTCTAGAGATCTTGACGATGACGGTGCCGAATCCGGCGAGCGGCTGGCACGCCGAAGGCGCTCTGAGAGTACCGTGGTGCTCTCAGACTCCTCCGACGACGAAACCGCTCTGCCGGACCAGCCCACCGGGGGAGATGCTGACGCGTCCTCCTCGCGAGACCTGGAGGAGGAGGAGCACCAAGCCCGCTTGGAGGCAGAGCGCCGCTCCAAGTTCAACGATGAACGCGCCAGCCGGCGACCTAAGGCCGGAGCTTCCCACAGCAAGAAGCCGGCCGACGAATCATCCGCGCCTCCACCACCACCCTCAGCCCTTCCCGGCAAGAGAGGATGGGTGGAGCGCGATGCCTCGTGAGTGCTCCTGCAAAAATCCTTAATCCTTGACTTACCTTTCTCCTAACTTCTTTCCCCCTTTTCCCTCCCCAGGGACGCCGAGGAGAAGAAGGAAGAGAAGAAGAGGAGGAAGAAGAGGAAGACCAGCCAGACCACGCCGGGTCCTGACCCGGCATCCACTGCCACACCGGCGACGCTGCCGTGCGCCGCCGGAGAAGAAGAGGACCGCGCATCCACAGACGCACCGTCCGCCGCGCGAGCTGCCATAGCTCCCGGCACGACCGAGCCCCCTAGCGCAGGGGGCACACCAGAGATCACGGGGGCAGCGCCTGCTGCCCCCACGACAGCCAGCACCACTAGCACCCCGGAGGCGCCTCCGACCACACTGGCTGCGCCGACCGGCATGAGGGCAGCCCCCTTGCCAGAGCGGGCGGCCCCTGAGCCAAGTGGCGAAAGAAGGACGACCTCCACTGAGCCGGGGCCCTCCAGAGCCTCATCGCCTCCCCTGCCGGAGATCTTGGGGAGGCCCGCGAGGATCGCGGCTGACAAGGGTATAGGTAATAGAGCCCGTTAGTTAAGTACCCCTAAGGCCCGTTTAGCTAGGCCCAATTGTAATGATAGTCGAATACGAGTTCTTACCGTATGTCGATATTGTAATCTGTATCGGACCCTACCCGATCCTCGAGACCTGGCCACCTATATATAGGGGCCAGGAGGGGACAATGTAGGGCAGATTGAAAGCAAGCCAGGTTGAACACCCAAGTTTACTTTTGATACACGCCTATTTCGACTAACTTTACCTTCGAGTTCAACCGATGCCCTATCTCCCCGATCCTAAGTCCTTCATCTAGGACATTTGTCGAGTTAACCCTCGTCAATTGGCGCCGACCGTGGGGACTCTGGGCGTTGGAATCATGAATTCGACGGCTTTTTCGCTTTTAGCCAACAGCAGTTCAGAACTCGACGAAAATCAAGAGATGGAGGTGACAATTGGAAGTTTGAGCATCCTCATCAGGCCATCGGGTTCATCCCGCCTCTCGGATTCGACGAAACCAGATCCGTCGGCAAGCAGGCCCGAAACAGAGGAAACATTGGAGTCATCAGAAGGCTCTTCCAGCGAGGTAAAATCGCCGGTCAGCTTAGAAAAAGCATCAATCGCAGAAGGCGACGAAATTCAGGAAAATTTCGACTCAGAAGAAAAAGCGTGTCAGACGCACAACAATGCAAAGGACTTCGCCGTGGAAAGCAGCGGCGTCTCCAAAGTACATCAGTTATGCGTCATTATCACTGAGGCAGAAGAAGGAAACAAGAGCGAAGGAAGTAAAAAGGTCGACAAGCAAGTCGACAGAATGAAAGATCACAACAAAAAGGAAAAAGAGAAAGTCCATGTCTCGGCTGGTGAATGGAGAATGATCAAGTCAGCCATTAATCATGGTACAAAAGTACCCGAAGGATCGAGAAGAGAAGTTCTAATGGGATATCAGTATGCATTGTACCAACACAGGAAGAAACTAAGGGAGGAAAGAGACATGGTTTTCCAAGACAATAACAGCATATCAAGGGAGGAATACTGGGAAGACTATAGTGAAGATTCAGAATATAGCAGAGAGAGGCGCGGAGACCCAAAACACAACAGGGGGGCGACAGCATGCGGCAGAGAAGAAGGGTACACAAGGAGCCCCACCCCGCAGCTAGAAGAGGAGGAAGATGACTTGATGCAAAAAATGCCAGAGGCAGCATTAGCAGCAGCACAAGCGTATTTGCTAGCTACAAGACCAGAACATGGAGACCCGCGAGAAGACATGCACTGAGCAGCGATTCGAAGCCTCGGAATAGTAGAAGGTAAGATCAGGGAACAAGGCCCAGAGACGAAATCGACAAGCTACAAGGGAAATCGAAAGGAGAAGGTCAGATACAATTGCGCAGATAACGAGTATAGCGAATCATCAGAAGAGAAAAAGCAACAGAAAAGGAAGGAGGACGCAAGAAGTATAATAGCGCAAGCTCGAGTAAATAAATCGCGACATGATTCGAGGGAAGAGAATTACGAGGACGACGATAAAGATATGGGTGCGTTGTGCTTTACCCGCAGGGTTCGCAAAACGCGGGTACCCAAAGGATTCAAATTACCACACGACCAGAATAAGTACGACGGGTCGCAAGAACCTACCTTATGGCTATCAGATTATCTACAGGCAATGCAGATATTAGGGGGAACAAAGGCGACTGCAATGCAAAGTTTGCAGCTGCACCTCACCGGCGCCGCACGGTCCTGGTTGAACACCCTACCCGACGAATCCATTGGAAGCTGGGGGGAACTCGAAAGTCAATTCACAAGAAATTTTCGTTCCACCTACAAGCGCCCAGCATCACTGGAGGAAATTAAAGCATGTGTGCAGAGGAAAGGCGAAACGTTACGTTCTTATATACAACGTTGGAGTATAATCAAAAACTCAGTAGAGGACGTCTCCGACGAACGAGCAATATACGCCTTTTCGGAAGGACTTCGTCGCTCAGATCTTGTGGAAGAAATAGGAAGAACAAGACCTACGACAGTAGCTGAGCTAATGGAACAAACCAATAAATTCGCTGATGGAGAGGACGCGTATAACAACAAAAGAGGACGTTCACCAGAAGTCGACAGAATAAGTCGACAGAGGAGACGACACCGTAGCAGGGGTAACCAAGGAAGGCGAAATCAGGTAGCCGCGGGTTACATACTAGAAGAAGATGAAGGGTATGAAAGTAGGAGGTTTCAGGCAGAAGAAGTAGAAAAATCGAGATACTCTGGTCCTTCGGCCGAGGATATGCTATACGGACCTTGTCGAATCAACTACGCGTATCTCGATGGGAAAAGGGTCTCAAATCACCAGATGAAGGATTGCAGAACATTCCTAAGGTTGCAAAGCGCAATGGGCTCAAGCCAAGAAGGGAGGCAAGGAGAAAGACGTAGAAGTCAAGGATATCAAATGCAAAGGCTAGCAAAGCACTTAGAGTCAAAAGTGTACATATCAGCCATGATTCAACCGGTGCCCAAGTCAAAGAAAGAGCGAAAGAGCATATCCAGGCAAGTAAACCTAGCAATATCATCACCACCAGCTACCAGAGAGTACCTACGATGGTCAGAGCAACCAGTCAAGTTCAGTAGAGCAGACCACCCAAGGAAAGTTCCCAGGCCGGGCCACTCGCCTATGGTTTTAAAAGCACAAATAGGAGGGTACGACATCGGAAGAGTGTTCATGGATGCAGGGAGCGGCATAAACTTAATATATGCTGGAACATTAAAGGCAATGTGCATCTCGCTGACGAGTCTGAAGCCAACAGATTGCTCTTTCCACGGAATAGTACCAGGAGCAGCAAACTACCCCTTGGGAAGAATAGAGCTCGATGTCTGCTTTGGCAGCAGCGAAAATTATAGAAGAGAGAAACTGGAGTTCGAAGTTATGGATTGGCCGTCACAATATCATGCAATCCTGGGGCGCCCAGCATTTGCAAAATTCATGGCAGTACCACACTACGCGTATCTTACGTTAAAAATTCCAGGGCCCAAAGGAACAATTACAGTACAAGGGAGCTTTGAAGTAGCCAACACATGCGACAAAAAATTCAACAGGATGGCGCAAACCTTCGGCATGACAGCAGAATATGAGAGGTTAAAAGGAGAAACGGATCATAATGTGCTACCCGACGTTGGACGATCCCTGCCAGATAAGGCTTTCGACACAACGCAGGACTCAAAGAAAATTCAGGTCCACCCTACTGATCCAAACAAGACAACATCAATTGCGGTGAACTTGGATCCCGCATAGGAAGGCGCGCTCGTCGAGTTCCTCCATGAGCGCTGGGAAATCTTCGCCTGGTGTCCATCGGACATGCCAGGGGTTCCCAGGGAACTCGTCGAGCACGCACTAAATGTAGATCCCAAGGCAAAACTAGTCAAGCAACCATTGAGGCGATTTGATGAACCTAAAAGGAAGGCGATAGCGTCAGAATTGCACATGCTAGAAAATGCCGGATTTATCAGAGAAATCAAAACTTCGAGTTGGGTGTCGAACCCAGTCATAGTACCCAAGAAGAATACAGACGTACAAAGAGTGTGTGTCGACTACACATCTCTCAATAAGCATTGTCCAAAGGATCCCTTCCCTCTACCCCTCATCGATCAGATAATCGATTCCACAGCGGGATGCGCGAGGCTTTCATTTTTGGACGCATATTCTGGTTACAACCAGATCAAATTGAAGAAAGAGGACGAAGAAAAAACGGCCTTCATCACACCATATGGAGTATTTTGCTACCAGGTAATGCCGTTCGGCCTAAAAAATGCAGGAGCAACTTATCAACGGATGATGCAAAATTGCCTGGGAAACCAAATAGGACGCAATATCCAAGTCTACATTGATGATGTAGTCATCACAACAAGAGAAGAGAAATCTTTAATCAGCGACTTGGCAGAAACCTTCGACAACCTGAACAAGTACAAGCTCAAGTTGAACCCGACAAAGTGTTCCTTCGGAGTATCAGTAGGGCAACTTTTGGGGTTCTTGGTGTCAGCGCGAGGAATAGAAGCAAACCCAGAGAAGATTCAGGCAATATTAACAATGGGGAAACCCACGAAATTACACGACGTACAGAAACTGGCAGGACGCGTCGCGGCACTAAGTCGCTTCGTGGCTCGATAAGGGGAGAAGGCGCTTCCTTTTTATGCACTTATGAAGAAGTCAGACGATAAATTTGAGTGGACAGAAGAAGTAGACGCAGCATTTGCACAGTTGAAAAAAGTGCTTTCCACGCCACCAGTGCTGGTCGCACCAAAAGAAAAGGAGCCACTGCTATTGTACATCGCCGCAACCCATCAGGTGGTGAGTACAGTTCTAGTAGTCGAAAGAAGCGAAGAAGGAAAAGCCCATGGCGTCCAGAGGCCGGTATATTTCATCAGTGAAGTGCTATCTCCAACCAAACAGAGGTACCCGCATTATCAGAAATTGGCATACAGTGTCTTCACAACTGCACGTAAACTACGACAGTATTTTGCGGTGCACCCAATTATAGTGGTCAATGAAGCGCCACTATCGAACATATTGAACAACCCTCTAGCGACGGGACGTGTCTCTTTGTGGGGAATCGAGTTATCTCCCATGGACATCACGTACGAAAAAAGGAAGGCGATCAAGTCGCAAGTCTTGCCAGACTTTACAGCAGAGTGGCTCGAGTTGCAAAGCACGGGACCACCAGATTTATCGAGTACTTGGACAATGTACTTCGACGGTTCTAAGAGAGTCCAAGGCGCAGGCGCAGGAGTAGTGTTGATATCACCTCATGGCGACAAATTAAAGTACGTCTTAAGGATGAGCTTTCCGCAGGCTTCTAACAACGAAGCGGAGTATGAGGCTTTGTTGCACGGAATGAAGATGGCTAAAGCATGTGGAGCAACTCGCCTAAAAATATTTGGAGATTCTAACCTTGTTGTTCAGCAAGTTATGAACAGCTGTGACACAATCAACGACAACATGATGGCCTACAAAAATTTGTACCATTATCTAGAAGGAACGTTCGATGGATGCGAAGTCTCGCACATAAGCAGGAACAACAATGAAGAAGCCGACACTTTAGCAAATATCGGGTCACAATGTTTACCTGTGCCGTCCGGAGTATTTTGGGAGGAAATAGTGGAAAGATCAATAAAAAGTGGAAAAAGCTCGACTACTACAGCAGGCTCGGGGGCTACGTCAGAACCAGAGGAGGTCATGATGATAGAAGAAACATGGATGCAACCATATCTTGCGTACATGATAAATAAAAAACTACCAGAAGATGCAGTGGAGGCCAAGAGGATAACTCGAAGATCGAAAGCGTTTGTCGTGTTGGAGGGGAAATTATACAAGAGAAGTATCACCGGCGTTTTACAGCGTTGTGTAACGCCCCAGGAAGGGCAATCAATATTGAAAGACATACACGGCGGAGTATGTGGCCATCATGCTAGCAGCAGAGCAATAGCGGCAAAAGCTTTCCGAGCAGGATTCTATTGGTTAACAGCCATCGAGGACGCAAAAGATATAGTTCGAAAGTGTGAAGCATGTCAAAGGTTTGCATCTAGACCGCATGCACCAGCAGCGGAGCTACAAACAATACCATTATCTTGGCCCTTCGCACAATGGGGCCTCGATATGGTGGGAAAGTTGCACAAATCTTGGCCAGGAGGGCATGTCTACATGCTAGTGGCAGTCGATAAATTCACAAAATGGGTGGAAGCGGCCCCGGTAACAACTCAAGATTCTACAGTAGCAATCAGCTTCATCAAGTCATTAGTTTTCCGTTTTGGTGTACCATACAGCATCATCACAGACAACGAAACAAATTTCACTTCGAAGGAATTCAAGAGTTACTGCGAAGGACTAGGGATCAAGCTCAAATTCGCATCTGTGGCGCATCCGAAGACAAACAGGCAAGTCGAAAAAGCCAATGGCCTAATATGTAGTGGAATAAAAAAGAGGCTCTTAG
Organism: Dactylis glomerata; assembly: GCA_007115705.1. Classification (NCBI taxonomy): domain Eukaryota; kingdom Viridiplantae; phylum Streptophyta; class Magnoliopsida; order Poales; family Poaceae; genus Dactylis; species Dactylis glomerata. Next base: position 1,333,607 of record QXEO01000977.1, on the reverse strand, counting down.
CACCTCTCGAGAAATCCAAGAGCGCTTGGGTAGAAGAATTGCCCTCCGTTCTTTGGAGCCTACGAACTACGCCCAATGCAACAACTCAAGAAACTCCTTTTTTCTTGGTCCATGGCGCAGAAGCCGTGCTTCCAGTCGAAGTTACACACGAGGCTCCAAGAGTGACAGCATATGACGAGACGACGTCGACAGAAGCATTGCAAGACGATGTCGATGCAGTAGATGAAGCAAGAGATAAAGCACTAGAAAGGGCTACGCAGTATCAACAAAGCCTACGAAACTACCATAGTAGTCGAGTTCGTCCACGGTCCTTCGTGGTGGGAGACCTAGTTTTGCGACTCAGGCAAGACATTCACGGCAAATTGGAGTCCCCTTGGGTGGGACCTTACATCGTCACCGAAGTAATACCAGGAGGAGCGTATCGACTACAAGACAAGAAGACCGGGAAGGACGAGAGCAACCGGTGGAATGCAGAGCAGCTAAGGCGTTTCTACGCATAAAATAACAACAGTGGTATCAGTAAATTCGAGTTAACCTTCTGAATCCAGAACATGAGGCCACAGGTCGGGTTCTTTGGGTTGAACTCGACAAAATTGTACAATTATCTTTAGTTCCTCGCCTTGGGGGCTTCAACCCACGGGTCGTACGAAAGGAGTTTTTATCGTGACTTGGAAGACTTTTTTCATTATAAGGTTGCGTCGACAACCTGACAAATATTCTAACAAATTGGTTCGCAAAGGAACCCGATGTTCTTCTTATAAATTGGTTCGAAAAGAACCCGATAGATGGAAAGTATACCTCAGAACATGACTTGTTCTCATGGTACTAGCGAAAGCATCGACACCAAGTGCGAATATTCATTACAGATAAACATGGTAGCAAGGACATTATCAAACGAAATTACATAAAAAATAAGTCCTAATGGAAGTGGACTTCAGCTTCAAACTTCTTCTGGCAAAGAGTGCCGTCGTAGATCTTCACGTCGAACTTCGACGTGCCGATGTGGAAGTCGAAGGCCATGAAGAAGCCTTGGTGGATGTCGTGGTCTTCTGCAAACTGCGACCAGCCACCCTTAAAGTACTGCTCGCCGTCGCCATCATACCACACCTCCACCTCGTACGGGATGCCACTACCAGATTGTTCGCGAAGAACCGCCTCTCGCAGTTCACGGCCATCCATGAACTTGGTAAAATTCAGCGGCAGGCGCTGAATCTCACGGCACTGCGCCATGGCAATACAGAGGAAGGAAAAGATTTGGGGAGGCGCAGTAGAAGCAGCAGGAGCAGTAGCAGGAGGAGCAATTAGACCTGGAGCAGCGTCAGTCACCTTGGGTTTATTCTTGCTACCAGGTGGGCGGCCGGGACGACGCTTAGCCGGAGCGTCCAAAGAAGTTCCTGCGGTGGCTGGCATGATGTTCTTGTTCTTACTTCCACGAGGGCGGCCCCGACCTCGTGGCACCACCGGGGAACCAAGGTGCAGACGAGAACCTTCAGCACCAGCCATGAAAACAAGGGAAAAACCTCGGAAAACCCTAGATGGAGAGAGAACATGATGCGGCGGAGGAGGAATCTGATTAGGGTTTTTTACCTTAACCAGCAGATGCGTTATTTATAAGCACGTGTTATTGGGCCCCCATGCTACGGCAAAGCCCGTAAACGTATTTTACAACAGGAGTTAAATTCAGCGCACAGCAGACGATAATATCAAAGAAGGAAAAAAAAGGGAAAAGGAGACTATGGACGTATGATGTGAAAACCTCGACTTGGACTCAGGGGCTTGCCAACAGTAAGACGTTCACGGAAGAAAGAAGAGTTGAACTTTGAGCCTATGCTCGACTACAAGTAGACAAGCATAGCCTCGGGGGCTACTCCCATCGGGAGCGCTGAGCGCGCACCCGATAGAGATGAGATAATCAATACTGGAGATGCGGAAGGGTAAGCATACAAACTTCGACTACGTAGTCGACAAAAAAAAGAGAGAGAGATTACTCCCATCGGGACCGAAGAAGTTCAAATTAAAATCAGAAATTCTTTGGTTTTATCAGTCAAAAACTTGGCTGCGAATATAAGATTCTCGAGTTGCGTTATCGCAACGAAACTCGAATGCCGTGATTTATCACGAAGGTAAGACCCCGGGATCCGTCCTGTGTGGCCTGGTATACGCACATGGATGCGCTCTGCTGGTATGTATCCGTGTCTACGACGCGAAGAAAATCCTGGTGGACGCACTGGGTACCCTGAGAATCACTGGGATTCATTCTTTGTAAGTCCTAAATGCGGCAAAAGAGTGGGTTTGACCAGTATCCCGAATTCAAGTCCAAGGGGATTGAATTTGAAGTAGGTGACAAGTATCTGTTCCGGCAGTTAAGTGACCTCTTGATCCGTCAGAGTTGTCAGGCTTGTTCATCAAACCCCCTTGCGAAAAATATCATGAAAATAAGTCGAAAAGACCAAATCGAAGATTTGAAGATGTGAAGAAGTCGAAGAATTAATCAAGTCGAAGATTTGAAGATTAGAGATTCAACCTGAATCTACAATTCTGGTAGAATCTCAGGGGCTACTGACAAGGGTATAGGTAATAGAGCCCGTTAGTTAAGTACCCCTAAGGCCCGTTTAGCTAGGCCCAATTGTAATGATAGTCGAATACGAGTTCTTACCGTATGTCGATATTGTAATCTGTATCGGACCCTACCCGATCCTCGAGACCTGGCCACCTATATATAGGGGCCAGGAGGGGACGATGTAGGGCAGATTGAAAGCAAGCCAGGTTGAACACCCAAGTTTACTTTCGATACACGCCTATTTCGACTAACTTTACCTTCGAGTTCATCCGACGCCCTATCTCCCCGATCCTAAGTCCTTCATCTAGGACATTTGTCGAGTTAACCCTCGTCAGCGGCGGAGCCCCACGCCGATGCCAACGACACATGGACGGGGGTGCTCGCGGCCATGACCGGCGCCCTCTGAAGCAGGGTCACCAAGGCGCGCGCCCCCGACGAGGCACGCCTCAACGAAGGCTGGGTCCTCCTGCACCAGGCCACGGAGAGATGCCGCCTTCTGGACCAGCGCGTGGCTGAGCGTCGCGAGCAGGCGAGGAAGGAGGCGGAGGAGATCCACGCAAGTGTGGCCGAGGAGGCCGAAGAAGTCCTGGCGAACGCGAGGGAGTCGGCAAGGGGAATCTTGGCCAAGGCGCACCAAGAGGCCATGAAGATTATCTCCGAGGCACGCCAGAGGATCCCCTCCACCATTGGGCCTCCCAACCCAGCCTTGGCTAGAGAGGACGCAAAGCGGGCGGTGATGACCCACAAGTATAGGGGATCGCAACAGTCTTCGAGGGAAGTATTACCCAAATTTATTGATTCGACACAAGGGGAGCCAAAGAATATATGTAAGCCTTAACAGATGAGTTGTCAATTCACCTGCACCTGGAAACAGTCTCACTCGCAGCGGTTTATCAGTAGCAAGAGTTTTATAGCAGCGACAGTAGGAAAACAGTAACAGCAGTAGTAAAATAGCAGCAGTAGAAGTAACGGTTGTAAACAGTAGGAACAAATACTGTAGGCATAGGGATGGATAACGGGCGTTGCATGGATAAGATAATTCATGAAATCAATGAGATACGGGCAATGCAGATAAATAATGATAAAGCATCCTAGTACAAACAATCATAGGCATGTGTTCCGTATATAGTCGTACGTGCTCACAAGGAGAAACTTGCATGACATCTTTTGTCCTACCAGCCTGTTGCAGCAGGGCCTCAAGGGAAACTACTGGTAATTAAGGTACTCCTTTTAATAAAGTACCGGAGCAAAGCATTAGCACTCGGTGAACACATGTGATCCTCACATCATAGCCATCCCCTCCGGTTATCCCAATTTCTGTCACTTTGGGGCCTCGGGTTCCGGACAACAATATGTGTATACAACTTGTAGGTAAGACCATAAACAACAAGTATCATCATAGAAATAATAACATGTTCAGATCTGAAATCATGGCACTCGGGCCCAAAGTGACAAGCATTAAGCACAACAAGTTGCAACAATGTCATAGGCACTAAATAAAGATACTAGGCACTATGCCCTATCAATCTCATATCAAATTACATGAACAATCTCATCCAATCCCTACCATCCCCTCACCTACAGCGGGGGAATTACTCACACATGGATGGGGGAGTCATGGATGGTCGATGGAGGAGCGTCGGTGGTGATGGTGATGAAGATCTCCTCCGAATCCCCGTCCCGGCAGGGTGCCAGAATGGAGTTTCTGGTTCCGAATCGCGGTTTCTGATGGCGGCGGCGCAGCGGAAGTCTATCTGGGAAAAACGCCGTCTCCCCGATATTAAGTCGTCAGGGGGTATATGTACGCGAGAGAGGGGGTCGAGAGGCAGCCTAGAGCCACCTCACACAGGGGTGGCGCGGCCAGTGCTGGGCCGCGCCGCCCATGTGTGACAGCTCCTCGAGCCACTTCTCCCTCCGGTCTTCTGGCTCCGTGGGTCTTCTGGTGAAATATGATTTTTGGTGATTTTTCCCGAATTTTTACTGGAAGTTGAATTTCTGCACAAAAACGAGACACCAGAGCAATTCTGCTGAAAACAGCGTCAGTCCGTGTTAGTTGTATTCAAAACACTCAAGTTAGAGGAGAAACAATAGCAAAAGTGTTCGGGAAAGTAGATACGTTTTGGACGTATCAACTCCCCCCAAGCTTAGCTATTTGCTTGTCCTCAAGCAATTCAGTTAACAACTGAGAGCGATAAAAGAAACTTTCATGAACACATTTGCTCATATGATGTATATATACTAACTATGTGATCAAGCACTCGGGCAATTCATAATAAGAAATATGCAACTAATGTCACCTTATAGTCAAGCAAGCTATGAAAGAGTGCCAATGCACTAATAACAAGTAACATGTGCATGAGAAGCTACAAGATTGTGATATGCATAGATGATATGAGAAAATGGTATCCCGCTTGCCTTTATTTGTAGAGCAAAACATAAATGCTGAGGCACCTCTGAAGTCCAAGGGAAGACTAGAAGTAGAAATATCAAAGATACAAGCATCATAGTTATACCACAATTAACCGTGTTCTGGGACAAGCACATTACACTAAGAATAACAGCTATGCTCTCAAGAAGTGCTTAAAGTTAGGAGACGGTGACTCAACATAAAAGTAAACGAATGGCCCTTCGCAGAGGGAAGCAGTGATTTAACATGTGCTAGAGCTTTTCATTTGTAAAACAGAGATAAAAGGTTCTTTTGAGAGGTGGTTGTTCTATGTCAACGACTAGCAATGGGGACTTACTATCTTCCATAATAAACAAGTGAGAGCGGTTCTGAGTTCTTTGAAAATTGGCACATTGGTGCTCTTTTATAAAGCTTTGGCACTCCTCCCCACCTTTTTCCTTTCTCAAACCATGGCTAACCGATTCCATCGGGTGCCTACCAACTTTCACATTCCATTGGAGGAGTGCCTTTTTTTCTTTCTTTTAGAATTAAGATTATAATGGTCTGACCAGCTCCCTTGCAAAATTAATGACGAGCAGATGAAGCTGCCTAGTCGAGGGGTACTCAATTTAATATGGAAGATAGCAATTCCGACCACTACGTCCCCATGAGCTAAAAACAGTGGCACAAAATGAGAAGTAGTTGAAAGTTTTGAAAGGTAGCACATGAAAATTTACTTGGAATGGCTTACAAATACCATGCATAGGAATTTATAGTGGACTCTTTGGAAGACTTGGTTTTTGGTAATTGGATGCACGAGTAGAGCTCATACTCAGTACAAGTGAAGGCTAGCAAAAGACTGGGAAGCGACAATCGAGAGAGCAATAACTATCATAATCATGCTTGCGACAAAACAAAATTAATATAGGCATAAAAATGATACAAGAACTCTGAGGCAAATTAGATCATCGAGGCTTAATTGACTTTTTATTCAGTCATATGCATGCATGAGCATGTGCCAAGTCGATTCAAATGGAGCTTTCAGAGGTGGATACCACAATATCATACCACACTATGAATAAAACAATGCATGCAAGCGTCTACATGACATGCTACAGGCTAATAGTAGATTGAAACTAATCATATGAAAGCAAGAACTACAAAGCATCCATTAGATGACATATACCTTACATGAACTGACTAAGCATGTCCACATAGATGAATATATGTACAAAAATGAAAACAAATAGAGTTCATACCAGCCTCTTACCACATCTCGGATTGTCATATGTCGTCATTATTGCTCTTCACTTGTGTCTCTTGAATAATATAAAATGAATACCAAGCTCCAATGGAGTAACGGGAGACTGAACTCTGCAACAAACTTTACAAAACCAAAGAAGAACAACAAATATTTTTGGAGTTTTCGATTTTTGAAAGTAAAGGCGGAAGGAAATAGCAAACAAAGGAAAATATTTTTGGATTTTTCAAGTAGCAAACTGAAAATAGCAAGTAAAGCAAACCAAAGGTAGAAAACTAAAGAACCAAATAGAGAGAAACATCGGAAATATTTTTGGTCTTTTTGTGTTTTGGAAGCAATGAAAACAAGAACGAGAATAGTAAAGAAAACGAAACATGAATATACAAAGGTCCGACAGAATATGATATGTAGATGAGTGAATTGTCGGCGTACCTCCCCCCAAGCTTAGGCTTTTGGCCTAAGTGGAGATCAATGCCGGCTTTGGTAGCTGCTCCAAGCCGGTGGGTCATCATAGGTGTAATCGTACTCCGGTTCTCGCAAAGATGAAGCTGATGGCGCATAATCATAATAAGGCTGTGCATATGGAAAATGCATAGTGTTGGAGGGCTGCCCCGACTCCTCGGCGCCCTCCTCATTGTGCACAGGCGGCGGGTGCTCCTCTACGTACGCATCGAGCTCGTCTTCTGTAAGCGACCATCCATTCCTGCGATCAAGGTTAAACAAAAGAGGTGCAGGCAAACGGATTGATCGTTCAGCCTTTACTACCTTCCAGGTAGTCTTCTTGAAAAGGGTTAGCTCAAATGTTAAATTAATCAAACGGGCGGGAGGAGAAATAAACTTATGTTGAACCATAGCATCAAGGTCAAGTTTCTCCTCGGGGAACTGAAAATCTCGAAAATGAGGCAAAACGCCATGAAAAGCTAGCAGGCGAGAAGCTATAAGCCCCCCACAAATTCCCCCTTTCTCACGGTTAATATCAAGACGGAAAGCTATTAAGGCACCCAAATTGTAAGTTCTATCACGCCTTAAAGCAGCAGCGACAAAAGCTAAATCATGGAGAGACAACTTACTTGCAGACTTCCTAGCAAGAACACATTTGGTAACGAAGAAGGCAAAATATCGGATGGATGGAAAATGAATGTTTCGAATTTTACCACCTTCTCCTGTGAAGCTTCTTCCTTGACAAATTTCCTCGTATAGTTCTAACAATTGCCTTGGTTGCCCCTTTATCTTCTCAAGCGATCCCCACTGTGGTACTCTGATAACTGTGCAGAAAACATCGAGAGGCAAGTTCACAGATTTGTTATAAATTTTATAATGAACCATGGGGTTAGAAGTGGACCAACTAAATCTGAAATCCTGCACCACAGACATTGTTAGTTTAACATATTGGGGAGGTTCACCCTCAACAAAATATTCTAGTCCCGCATTAGAAAGCAAAGTTTGAAAATCATGAAGAATTCCAGCAGCACTCAAGAATGCCGAGCATGGATAGAGTGAAGGAAAAACCTTCTCTTCACGGTGAACTTTCATAACGTCATGCACTTCTAGATCATGCTGAGAGAATTGATACACATTCTCCTCCATTTCGGAGAGCAAATGATACAAGTTTCAGCAAAAATGCTGGGCCGAACAAGGAGATCAAAAATCTGGGTGAAGAACAGCAAGAACTCGAGCTTGAGAAAATGGGTCGGTGTTTTTCGGGAGAGAGAAAGAGCAGGGGAAGAAGAGATGAGTGAGTGGCCTGGTGGGGCCCCCTCACACATGGGTGGCGCGGCCAGGGCTGGGCCGCGCCACCTGTGTGTGAGGTGGCGTGGCTGCCCCACCTGGTGCCTCCCAGGTGTCTCTCTGCCCCATTTTTGACATAAAAATTTATAAAGAATTTTCTGGAATTTTTCGAGAACTTTATTTTCGAGGATTTTTCAGAAATTGGCATATTGCTAAAACTCAGAAAAACAAGGATGAAAAGATTTCAAGCAAATCAAAACTAAACATGCAGCAGCTCTGAGATACTCTTAATCATGCAACTAAACTGAAGGAATAAAATTTGATGAAAGTAAATACAAGTGAGGTGGAGTGGATGCGGTGAAAACGAAGTTTCGTTCATATAAAATCACTTTGTTAACAAGGTTGATCAAGTCTTGTTACCAAACTAACTTTTTATGAGGCAAAACTTTGCATATCACTTAATGCTTATGTTACCTCAACTTTGATAGGTATAGTCCCAACCATAACAATTTGGCATTCTTCCCTGGGCTTTCGCTCTGAACAAATAATTTGACCAACTTTGATGGTCTCAACATGCTTGATTGAATTTAGAGCATTCCTCCTATCAATCTTCTTGGGAAAATAAACGGTGTATTCTTTGTCATTAACATTAAAAGTGACTTTTCCTTGATTGCAATTAATAACAGCCCCTGCAGTGTTTAGAAAAGGTCTCCCAAGAATAATAGACATATTATCATCTTCAGGCATTTCTAACACAACAAAATCAGTTAATATTAAACAGCTATTAGCAACTTGAACAGGAACATTCTCACATATACCAATAGGAATAGTAGTAGACTTATCAGCCATCTGCAAGGATATATCAGTTGAAACCAATTTTTCTAAATCAAGTCTCTTATAAAGAGAGAAAGGCATGACACTAACTCCAGCTCCCAAATCACATAAGGCAGTTCTAACATAGTTATTTTTAATGGAGCATGGAATAGTTGGTATACCTGGATCTCCAAGCTTCTCTGGAACTTTACCATCAAAGGAATAGTTAGCAAGTAGTGTGGAAATTTCCTCACTAGGAATTTTCCTTTTGTTAGTGACAATATCTTTCATATACTTTGCATAAGGAGGCATTCTAATAGCATCAGTCAAAGGAATTTGCAAAAATAAAGGTCTCATCCATTCACAAAACCTGTTGTAGTGTTCTTCTTCCTTGGACTTGTGTTTCTTACTAGGAAAAGGCATTGGCTTCTGTACCCAAGGTTCCCTCTCCTTGCCATGCTTGTTGGCAATGAAGTCTTCTTTGGTGTACTTTACATTTTTATCACTCTTTTCCGGTTCTTCTTCAGCTTCTTCCTTATCTTCTTCTTTATCATTTCCTGGTTCTGTTTCAGCATCAGAAATAGAAACACTGTTAGGATCTTTACCTGCATCAGAAGATTCTGTAGTTGTTTTATGCTTCTTCTTCTTCTTGGGAGGAATATCATCACTTGAAGTGCGTTGAGAATCTTGCTCAACCCTCTTAGGATGTCCTTCAGGATATAATGGGTCTTGAGTAGCAGCACCACTTCTTGTGCGTATTTCACATGCTTGCTTCTCTCGTGCACCATTAACTAGCAGGTCTTGCTGCACCTTGGTAAGCTGATCAATTTGTGTTTGAATCATTTGAAAATGTTTAGCAAGTATCTTCACATCATTAGCGGTTCTCTCCACAATATCCTGCATCTTGTTAATAACTCTAGAATTCTCCAACAGATGATTATGCACCATTCTATTAAAATTTTCTTGTTTAACAATAAAATTATCAAACTCATCTAAGCATTGTTCAGGAGGTTTAGTGTAAGGAATATCTCTTTCATCAAAGCGCTGGAGAGAGTGTACCTCAATAGTAGATGAGCGAGGGATTGGCTTACATAAGTCTTCAATAGGAGGTAAATTCTTCACATCTTCGGCCTTAATACCTTTCTCCTTAAGAGCTTTCTTAGCCTCCTTCATAACTTCATCATTTAATTCGATCATCCCTCTCTTCTTCGGTGTGGGCTCTGTAGATGGCGCAGGAGTTGGTGCTGGTGCTGGCTCAACTAAAGTCCAATCATCATGATTCCGGCTTATTTTAGCCATTAACTCCTCTGCTTCAGCCGGAGTTCTTTCCCTGAAAACACAACCAGCACAACTATCCAAATATGACTTAGATTCATCCGTTAGTCCATTATAAAATATATCAAGTAGTTCATTTTTAGGCAATGGTTCTTTAGGCAAAGCTCTAATTAAAGAACAAAACCTTGTCCAAGATTCAGGCAATTTCTCTCCTTTTCCCTGTTCAAAATCAAAGATTTTCTGTACCGCAGCATGTTGAGAACTAGCGGGAAAATATTTCTGAAAGAAAGCATTAACCAAAGCAATAGGACTAGTAAGAGATCCAGGAGACAAGCTATTAAACCAAATTTTAGCAGCATCTTTCAACGAGAAAGGAAAAATCTTAGCAACAAAGTAAGTGCGGAGCTTAATATCATCAGAAAACAAATTACTCAAAGTAGAAAGCTCATTCATGTGCTCCATAGCACTCTCATCTTTAGTACCACAAAAGGGAGTTTTCTCAACAATAGATATGTAAGATAAATCCAAAGAGAAATCATAATCTTTGTCTCTAATATTGATAGGTGAAGCAGCGAACTTAGGATCAGGAGACAAATTATATCTAACAGAACGTTTAGCAAGAAGCTCTTTAATATTACCTGCATCACGAGCAACACGTGCTTCTGCAATAAAATCATCATTAAGCTCAATATAAGCATCATCATCATAATCATCACTAGGACATTCCCTAGACTCAGGTGAACTAACAGGTGTAACAGTGGTGTTTCCCAACTTAGCTCTAGCAATAGTAGCCTCTAAAAAGGAACCTAGTGAACCTCTCTCATCAAGCACAGTAGAAGCATCATCTAAATTATCAGTGGCACTTTCAATCTCAGCAGAAGTAGTAGCAGTAACGTGTGGATGTGGTGGTGTAAGCAACTTACTCATAACAGAAGGTGAATCAAGAGCAACAGAGGTGTTGAGAGTCGTACCTCTTCTTGTAGTGGATGGCAATATAGGAACTTTTCCATCACGAGGTTTACCCATGATGAAAGGATTGCAGCGAACAATATGAATACCAAGTGAACTTACAGATAAAGCTATGCTCCCCGGCAACGGCGCCAGAAAATAGTCTTGATGACCCACAAGTATAGGGGATCGCAACAGTCTTCGAGGGAAGTATTACCCAAATTTATTGATTCGACACAAGGGGAGCCAAAGAATATATGTAAGCCTTAACAGATGAGTTGTCAATTCACCTGCACCTGGAAACAGTCTCACTCGCAGCGGTTTATCAGTAGCAAGAGTTTTATAGCAGCGACAGTAGGAAAACAGTAACAGCAGTAGTAAAATAGCAGCAGTAGAAGTAACGGTTGTAAACAGTAGGAACAAATACTGTAGGCATAGGGATGGATAACGGGCGTTGCATGGATAAGATAATTCATGAAATCAATGAGATACGGGCAATGCAGATAAATAATGATAAAGCATCCTAGTACAAACAATCATAGGCATGTGTTCCGTATATAGTCGTACGTGCTCACAAGGAGAAACTTGCACGACATCTTTTGTCCTACCAGCCTATTGCAGCAGGGCCTCAAGGGAAACTACTGGTAATTAAGGTACTCCTTTTAATAAAGTACCGGAGCAAAGCATTAGCACTCGGTGAACACATGTGATCCTCACATCATAGCCATCCCCTCCGGTTATCCCAATTTCTGTCACTTTGGGGCCTCGGGTTCCGGACAACAATATGTGTATACAACTTGTAGGTAAGACCATAAACAACAAGTATCATCATAGAAATAATAACATGTTCAGATCTGAAATCATGGCACTCGGGCCCAAAGTGACAAGCATTAAGCACAACAAGTTGCAACAATGTCATAGGCACTAAATAAAGATACTAGGCACTATGCCCTATCAATCTCATATCAAATTACATGAACAATCTCATCCAATCCCTACCATCCCCTCACCTACAGCGGGGGAATTACTCACACATGGATGGGGGAGTCATGGATGGTCGATGGAGGAGCGTCGGTGGTGATGGTGATGAAGATCTCCTCCGAATCCCCGTCCCGGCAGGGTGCCAGAACGGAGTTTCTGGTTCCGAATCGCGGTTTCTGATGGCGGCGGCGCAGCGGAAGTCTATCTGGGAAAAACGCCGTCTCCCCGATATTAAGTCGTCAGGGGGTATATGTACGCGAGAGAGGGGGTCGAGAGGCAGCCTGGAGCCACCTCACACAGGGGTGGCGCGGCCAGGGCTAGGCCGCGCCGCCCATGTGTGACAGCTCCTCGAGCCACTTCTCCCTCCGGTCTTCTGGCTCCGTGGGTCTTCTGGTGAAATATGATTTTTGGTGATTTTTCCCGAATTTTTACTGGAAGTTGAATTTCTGCACAAAAACGAGACACCAGAGCAATTCTGCTGAAAACAGCGTCAGTCCGTGTTAGTTGTATTCAAAACACTCAAGTTAGAGGAGAAACAATAGCAAAAGTGTTCGGGAAAGTAGATACGTTTTGGACGTATCAGGCGGCTCAGCACCTCCTGGACCAGGCCAGGACCAATGCCGACGGCCTCTTGGCAAACGCCCAGCAGAGGCTGGAGGAAGTCGAGGACCGCGAGGCCCTCCTTCACGCCCGTGAGGAGAGCGCTGACTCCCGCGCGGAGGGCCTAAGCCTGCAGGAGGCTAGGCTCGCCGTTCGAGAAGTAGAGGCTTGCGAACGCGAGCGGGAGCTACGCCTCCGAGAGGTGCAACTCCATGCCCTCGAAGACCGGCTCAATAGGGAGCGGGAGGCCCTCGAGAGCAGGGAGGAGATGGTCAACCAGGCCAACTCTGACCTGGCCCGGCACCAGGAGACGCTGAACCAGTGTGAGGCTTCCCTCCAGGAGAGAATGGACCGTATGCTGAACCAGCGATGGACCAGCATGGAGCAGGAGTTCGAGCGGAGGCGCGCCGAGAACCTCGAGGCATGCCGCGCGGACTTCCGCTCCAAAACCGATGCCACCTTGGTGAGGTACAAGCAGGGGCGCGAAGCCCTGGAGCGCCAGGTCTGAGACCTGGAGGCTGATCTGAAGGGGGCGCATGAGGTGCGCCAAGGCGCAGAGCGCGCCTTGGCAAAAGCCAACGCCACAATCAACTCGCTTCGGTGCGACGCGCAGAGGCTTGAGGAGGAGAATGCGGTGATGGTCCAACAGATCGTGGAGATCTCTCGAGAGTTCTAGGAGGCCAGGGACTCCGAAGCCGAAGCATGCATGTTGCGCAGGCAGCACGTGCAGATGTTCCGCGGGTTCTCAGCCCGCATCATGGAGGCGGCACACCGCCTGGGCATCCACGGGCTGAACCTGCCCACCGTTCCCGAGAACGACGGGTCGATCATCCTCTTCTTCAGCCAACTGGCCAAACAACTGGATGACGCATCAGCCAAGGTCTTGGAGCTCGTCGACGCTGAGTGTCGGGAGCTCCTGGGGCTTGCGGGGACGCGGATCTTCTCCAACCTCCAGCGCCTTCGCCCCGACCTTGACCTAGAGGAAGTCCTGCAGAGGAGAGCGCCACCACCGCCCGGCACTCTCGACCGCGCGGCGCAGGCCAGGGCGGCCCGGCTGGACATCGCCCTGCAACGACTGTAGGCCATCTACACCCGCCCAGGAACGTCCGCAGCCGCGGGCCAGGAGAGCTCCTCTAGCGACGACACCATGAGCTCTGGGGAGTCCGGCGGTGAAGAAGCCGAAGAAGCGGGTGGTGACGGCGCGATGGTGTCCAGCGGAGAGGCCTCCTCAGACTCCAGCCAGGGCACCGGCGACAACGAGGACTCCGTGGGAAACGTCCAGTAAGCTTCCCCTCCAGACTTCCTCCTGAAGCTCCTGTATCAGCTGCAGACTTGACGACCATCAGACATTGCCCTGCTGGGCCCCTTTTAAGTTGTAATCGCACTTAAGGCATTTGTTCGCCAAGTTATCCTTATTTGCACCCTTGGGAATTTTTCCTTGCCCCGCCTTTGCCTGGGAAGCGTTCTATGCCGTTCGGGGGCCAGCCTCCAAGCGGGACAGCAGCCTAACGCTTAGTATGCAGCTCGTGGTGTAAGGCTAGCGGGCGCTGGCGCTCTAGAGGTGACTGTGATGGCATACAGGACTATCTCCCTGCAGCCCCCCTAGCTTCCAAACACAGCAAAGACGATTCCAGGAGAAGAAACGCAAGGCTGTAGACAAGGACAGCCGAAGATTGACAAATTTGCATAAATTGTGCGACCCTTGCGCGCTCACACGCCTTCATTCGAGTGTCGCTCGAGAGGAGAGAGCACCATGGACCGTATGAGGTGACTGTAGCGGTCCTTCCCCTAGTCAGCGCTCGATCCGTTCTGGGTTTTGCGGGCCTGCTGTTTTCCGGGCGAAGGCCCCAGCGCAGACACCGTGCTCTGGCTCTTTCTCTAAAGGCAGACGAGCGAAAACTCGTGTTCGCGCTAGGCTGCGATCCAGCCAAACTCGCCGGTTCGAACAAAGCTGAACACCAAAACTCCAATAGTTACGCAAACTAGAAAAGGTTGAGGACAAGCGAAGTTTGCCGTTACACTTTTATTCCTTGAAGAACTGAAGATCTCTTCTTCTCAGCTGAGGGTGGGGGAGCGGAGCCCCCCGAGCCCCCAACTCGGTCTTCATGCACCAGGAGACGAGTCCATCAAGGGCGACGTACGCCTACGCACCCTCTGGCTCGGGTCCCAGGGATGCGTACCTGTCGAGGAAGCGCTCGCAGAGATCCCTCCAGGATGAGATGGACCTTGGAGGCAACCCGTAGAGCCACCGGCGAGGCTCTCCCTTCGTGGCCATCGGAAACCAGTTTGCCATGACGCGCCCATCACCTCCAGCTGCATGAACATCGGCCGCGTATCGCTGCAGGAACTCCACGGGATTGGAGGTCCCGTCGTAACGCGCACCGATGTCCGGCTTGAAGCGCGGTGGCCAGGCCGCACGGCGAAGGGGTCCGGCGAGCGCCGCGAAGCCCCCGAAGCCGAGGTCGCCGACCTCCAGCTCGCCGACTTGCCCAATGGCCTCCAGGCCATCGAGGAGTTGGAGACGTGCTCGACGATGGCTCGCGTAGACAGCACAAAGGCGAAGACAGTGATGACGATCGTCACCCATGTCGAAGCAGATCTAGAAGAAAACACACCACAGCCCCCTACCTGGCATGCCAAATGTCGATGGATTTCGTGTCACAAGAACATGGGGTACCACACGACGGACCCAAAGATTCGAATGCAGGGGGCTAAACGTGGGAGATCTTGGATCGCAACAAAACACGGTGATGGGAGCCTTGAGTCGTCGAACGCACAACGCACTGCAGAGAGAGACGTCGAGCTTTACCCAGGTTCAGGGCCCTCGTGGTGAGGCAAAACCCCTACTTCCTGCCTTCTTGTATTACGACGCGATACCTCACAAGGAGTACAAGGTCTTGATTACAGAGCTCTAACTGGCCAGAGGTAGAAGAACCAACTTAGCCTAGCTAGGAGCCCGAAGATGAAGATCCGATCCCCTCTAAGGGGTGGCCTCCCCTCCTTTTATAGCGCCCTGGTCCTCCTTCCCCTTATCATCTTGGGGAAGGGGTTGCCACACACGGCCAAGGAGGGAGGACAACTGTAGTCTTGATTCTTCCATGGACATAGTCTTCATAGAGTAGTGGCGCCGGTCCACATGAGTGGGTGGAGGAAGCTGACGTCTTCCTCTGGCGCCCTGCACCATCCATGCTATTTTTAGGGGGGTGGCCAACAGTCACTGTGCCGCTTTATGTAGGCATGGCGAAAGTTGGTCTCCTCCCTGTCGGGGGTAGCGTGGGCGGTACGCGGTCTTCTGCCCTTATCTTCTAGCTCAGCAAGGAAACGCGCTGATCTGACGTGGACGTGGTCCCTCCCCTCACGAGAAACAGCTCATGAGGAGGTCTTCTGGTCCTTAGCAGTTTTAGCCATCGTTCTTCTCATGAGGCGCCTCCTCATGAGGGTCTTCTCCGCTGGCTTCGGTCGTCGTTCCACCCCTGGGCTGAAGCTGGGCCGTTGAAGGGGCCCAGGAGCAGGTGGGCCGGGATACCCCGGTATCCAGAACACCGACAGGTTGTAAACATTTTACATATGCCTAGCATACCAAAATTTTAGAAAAGACAACTTGGGTTTTATCCCATGCCATAACTCATATGGTGTCATTTCAACAGATCATGATGGCACTCTTTTTAGTGTAAAAGCGGTAGTCTCTAAAGCTTTATCCTTAAAATATAATGGCAGTTTTATAGATGACACCTTTAATCCAACGATGTCAAACAAAGTTTGATTTCATCTCTCGAAGACTCCATACTCCTATGGTGTTTTGGGAAATACAAGTCTATGGAACGATTCCTCAACTTTTAGGTGTGTTTCTAAACTTGTAACTCAAATATATTCCTTTATGATCAAATCATAAATTCTTTATTCTCTTGTTACAATGATTTTCCACTTCATATAGAAATACTTTGAACAATATTCAAATATTTCATGCTTCTTCCTTATCAAGTAAATATACACATATATCTACTCAAATCATTGGTTAAAGTAAATTAAGTTCAAGAATTCACCACTCACGGCTACATATAATGGACTATATACATCAACATGTACATCATCCAATAAGTTAGTCGTCCGTTCTTCTTTGGCCTACAAATGGAGTTTTAATCATCTCTAGGAATTTTTCATAAGCGTCAATTGATTCAAAATCAAAAGACTCCAAAATTCCATCAACATGGAGTTTCTTCATGTTTTCTTTCCAATATGATTTAAACGGTGGTGTCACTCATAAGTGATCTTCTAATCATTTGTCTTGAGACATTTTTAGCATTAGTGTTATGGATGTGATTTCTCCAACAAGATAAGTGTTCATCCATCTTTTATGAATGCAGTAATAATTTGAACAACCATTGTTCTCATAATACCAGAACAAAATAACAATTATTAAAACAAATCTTGAAGGCTAGGTTTAATTCCAACGAAACATAATAACACTTTATCTGTTTCCGATGAGAATCATCCCATATTCATTTGCTAGTTAATTAGGCCATTGTAGTTCTTGTATTACGTTGTTCTGTATGACAGTTCATACCAACCAATTTAGTATCAAATACCCAAGAACCACATCGTTTTAACAAGCAACGCATACACCCATAACATGTATATCTTCTATATACCTGAGCTGGACATTTCCAGTCTTTTCTTTTCCGCCAAAATAATTTTTGGGTTCTCTTTCAGCAATTCCTTTCTTTTAGTAAGAATCTATCACCATCAATAGTGGCGCCATACACATGGCACATAGTTCAAGACGTGATTAGTCAAACACTAATACCCTTGGACTCGCACTTTGAAGTAGATCACCATTATCAAATAATTGGCGTTCTTCCAAATTCTATTCTTTAGTAATCTTTTAGTGTAGTAAACGTTTTACCTACATCTTGTATTCATCCTATCATGACAACTTTCATGATCAAGCTACTATAGCTCATGAGGATGAATTGTGAGTATAATGTTAGTTCCTAAAACCTTTTTAGGAGATCTGGACGCCTAGCGTCTCCAATCTTCGCAAATTCTCATACAATACGAGAATATGTGTCTTACTAAATTATACTCAATCACATTGCAACCAAACATTGTTTCAGATATCAAAATATCTTCCACATATGATAGTTTATGAAACAATTCTTTCAGCTCCTAGATAACCTTGATACTAAAAACAACTTTTGAATATCAAGGATCATGGAGGCAAGTGTGATACTTAGGTACTAACACTGGAATTGTTACTCTTGATTTAATACTACTTATTAAATTTTATCGAGTAAACAAGGTTTGCTAAAAGTTTGCAATAGGACTTAAACTTTAGATTGACATTCAAACAATACGATACCAATTCGTAAAGTTAACATCCAGAATTCTATAGTTCTATTATCTCAATTATAGCTAATTGCAAGGTAGTAAATGGATGCCAATGCCTACAACAAACTATGCAAATTCACTTTGATTTAGTTCATGATATATTGAGTTCTATAATTCAAAATTACTAAGTAAACTCCCACTTAAAAACAACATCCCTCTTAGTTTTCTTAAGTGATTACACGAACCAAATTCACTATACCGCAACCAATCATCACGTGCAATGGCATAGTTTCAAAGGCGAACATCACCATGTTCATCATATCAACCATATGACTCATGATTATCCTTTCGGTTCATGTTCCGAGGCCATGTCTGTACATGCTAGGCTCACCAAGTAGAACCATAGCACTTGCGTGTGTAAAACTGTCTTACACCCGTCGTATGTGAATGTAGAGTCTGTCACACCCAATCATCACGTGGTGTCTCGCAACAATGAACTTTCTTGACGGTGCATGCTATGGAAGAACATATTTTTATCTTGATATTTATGTGAGAGGGATCATCTTATAATGCTACCGCACGATCAAATCTAAGCAAAATAAGATGCATAAAAGGATAAACATCACATGCATACATAATGTGATATGATATGGTCCTTCACGCATTCGATCTCCATCTTGTGCGTCATGGCATGATCTCCATCATTCCACCAGCGTAGCACCAAGGTCCATGGCGCACCACCTTGATTGTCTTCCTCCATTACAATATATCACTTGGATATATATATTCGACACACAGGCTATAAAATGAAAAGGCAACCATATGGCTCCTGCCGGTTGTTTATAACTTACAAAAAGGATCATTGCATATAATTTGTAATAGAAACAATTTAACCATATCACATCACATGCCCTGCAAAAACAAGTTAGACGCTTCTAATTTGTCTTGCATATTTTACGTGGTTTGGGGCTTTCTAGGAAGAACCGTTCTTACCTACGAACATGTAACCACAACGGTGATAAAAATATTATCAACAACTCTTTGTAAAATAGATCATAACTATAGTTGGAGAAACATGCACCCGCAAAGCCACATATGCTAAAGCATGTCAAGTGTGGGACAAGTCTCGTGAACGCGGTCACGTAATGTTAGTCTCGGGCAGCTTCAATCCCACTATGCCACTATGATCCAAAATACAAAAAATAGCAATAACATGATCATCAACACCCACATCTCCATGTGTTCTAATCGTGCATATCAACTACGCATAGAGATGGCTCTGATACCACTGATGGGTTCATAAAATGGAAAAGAAAAAATTTCCTACGCATGAACACAAACTAGCCAAGAAAACTCTACAAGATGGTAGCAACGAAGAACTAACCCTTGAAGACCGGAAGCGGGAATTACGTTCCCGCACAAACGTTGCCGATGAAGACTTGACAAAGACGCACGTAGTCGACGTAGTCATTCACTTGACGTAGTCGTTCACTTGACAATCTCAAGATCGTGTACAAGGCACCACAACCGACGGCGCCTTCATAATCGGTCACACGTACGGTTCGGTGATGTCCTCCATGCCCTCGGTCCAGCGGGGCAGCGGAAGTAGGGATCCGCCGGAACTCCTCCTCCTCCACTTCTTCCAAGTGTTGGTGGCTAACGATTTCGGTAGCGCTTCGCTTAAGCAACAACCATGGTTTGGAGCAACAAGGTAGAGGATGGAAACAACTAAGTGTGTTTGGAGAAGAGGAATATATCCAATATATATAGGAGAAAGGGGGCAGCCACCCATGAGGGGTGCGGCCATCCCCTACTCCTTTTCTCCTCTTCATGGTGGTGGTAACCCCCTCCTTCATGGAAAGGTAACCCCCCTCATCAAATGAGTAACCCCCATTTTAATTTTGCATGACATTCATGTTAATTAAAATCCACACTTATTGAATTAATAAAACATTTTTATTTCTTTAATATTTGTTAATTCAATCAATTAACAAACATTAACATTTACCCTTTGAGTCATTTCGATATCCCAAAACAGTTTCGGTGCTTTTCTGAAATAACCCCTCTGCTGTCCAATAATTTAGCCAGAGTTCCAAATCCACTCAAAACGCGTCAGCGAACCTTAAGTGTGTCACCCTATGGTTTGTGAATAACGTGGACATGATCGAGACACCTCTCCGATCAATAATCATCAGCGGGATCTGGAAATCCATGATGACTCGCACTTACTCGATGATGAACTAGTGATCGTGTAAACCAATAACAAACATAGTTAATTCCTTTTGTCTTGCGATATTATCACTTGTCTGAGATCCGATCATTTGGTATCAATCATACCTAGTTCAATCTCGTTCCTGACAAGTCTCTTTACTCGTTCCATGATAATGCATTCCCGTGACCTAGTCACATGCTTGCAAGCGATGTCAATGCAATATCATCGAGAAGGGCCCATAGAATATATTCCCATCATCGGGTCGGACAAATTCCACTCTTGATCCATGAGCCTCAACTAATACTTTCAGAATACCCAAATCAACCTTTATAATAACCCTGTTACGGTGTGATGTTTGATATCATCAAAGTACCCTTTCGGTATCAGCGATTAACATGATCTCATGGTCTAAGGATTAGAACTACTTCGTATGAGTTTGACATAGCAATGAAACTTGATGACTTGATCATATTGCTATTCGTACTATGGGTGTGAGTGTTCATCACATCATTCTTCCAATGATATGACCTCATTATTAACAACATCCAATGTTCATGATCAGGAAACCTTGATCATCAGTTAATCAACGAGCTAGTATAAAAGAGAGGCTTTACTAGGAACCTTTTATTTTATTAATCACACAAGTATTAATGTTTCCAATTAATACAATTCTAGCATGAGAAATAAATATTTATCATAAACATGGAATATGATAATAACCACTTTATTATTGCCTCTCGGGCATATTCCCTTCAAAACCAACATAGACCAGTGGTCTAAATACACCTTGATACAAAGATATAACAAGATCTGAACAAAACTCAAGGCAAAAAATGAAAGCTAAACGCAGTACTAGAAAAAGAGAACACTCGTGGAACGATAAGAGTGAAAATTAGAGTGTTCTTGGCAATGAAAAACGGAGTGTGTCTTCTCCAAAAGAAATTTGTTGGGGTCCAACCATTTATTGTAGCAAATAAAATAAAATAAAACTGAAAGCGAAAGTAAAGACACTCCAAGAAAAACGCATAGTATACGAAGCAATAAAAATATAGTGTCATGCAAGGTGGCCTGATTTTTGCCAATGAAGAAGGGGTGCCTCGGGGCATCCCCAAGCTTTGACGCTTGTACCTCTTGGATATTTCTTGGGGTGAGATGGGCATCCCCAAGCTTGAGCTTTTGTCCATACTTCATCTCATCTCATCACTCTCCTTTCCCTACAGTTGAAAACTTCCTTCATACAAAACTTCACATAATTTTTTTAGCAACATTAATGTAAACATGATAGTAAATCTACTCTTTTCGTTCAGTTTCAAACTCAAATATACCATCCATTAAAGCATAATCTACTGTAGAAACTTCCTCAAAAGTTTCGTGATCAAAAGAACTCAAAAGGAAAGCGATCGAGAGGCAAACACGAATAGTGGCAGAAATCTATCAAAATAGAACAGCTGAAAAAGATCGATTTTTCGGAGGACCGTCTGTTGCTCAAATCAAAAAGTGCAAAACAAATACAATATTGGAAATAACCTGGGGCATGTGCACAAGAAATCGTAGATCAAAAAGATATTCTGAGAATTTTCACGAACTTTTACGGTGCAGCACAGAAATCTGTTTTAGGACATCAACTTCCCCAAATCTTACCTTCCTCCAATTAGAGGTTCTTCTTGGCACAAAAACAAAATAAAAATGATAAGGAGAGGTCATTACAGTAGTATTAACTTCCAAGACTCAGCAAAAATAAAATGTACTGAAAGAAAACATTGGGTTATCTCCCAAGAGTGCTTTTCTTTAACGCCTTTGAGCTAGGCGCAGAAAGTGGAAATCAAGTATTTACAAATGAGGCATTAAGATCAACTGCAGAAGTATTTTCAACAATGAATTGTATTGTATCCAAATGAGTTTTTGAAGATCCTTTATGAGCACTCTTGGGTTCACAACTTTCATCAAAAGGGTTTTCAGGAATAATCCAATCAAAATTCTTTTCCAAAGCTTCATGCAATCCTACGAGTTTGCAAGGTATTGGTACTTTGACTTCTTCCTTGTTTGTACCAACAACATTTATGCATGAGCCAAGCATATTAAAACGCTCAAAAACTTTCCTAGCTTCTATAGCAACATCTCTAAATTCTCTACACAAAGTCTCCAAAATAAAATCTTTATTTTCAGTGTCTTCGATATCATGAAGCTTAAGAAACATTTGCTGCATAAAAGGATTAAGGTTAACAAACGTAGCCTCCAACATGTGAACTAAATAAGCAGCAGCAACTTCATAACTAGGAGCAAGCTCGGCTAAAGATCTATCCTCAACATCTTTATGCATACTAACATGATTAAAGAACTCCTCAATGTTACCTTTCCCGATAATAGAACCACTACCTATTGTAAGGTCCCCTAGAGCATACTTAGGGAACAATATAATGAACTAAAAGTAAAAGTAACGGAATACCAACTATCAAAGGAACTAATTTTTTTGTATTTTTGATAAAAAGATGCAAGCATAAATAAAATAAAGCAAAACAATAACAAAGTAAAAGATTGGAAGCGAGAGATTCCCCCTTGCAGAAATCCTCTTTCTCCCTGGCAACGGCGCCAGAAAAATTGCTTGATGGCGTGTAGATGACCGCCCAGTTGGGAACCCCAAGAGGAAGGTATGATGAGCACAGCAGCAAGTCTTCCCTCAGTATGAAACCAAGGTTTATCGAACCAGTAGGAGAAAAAACCAACTTCCGAAGGTTGATGCTCGCTAGCTTCGCGACAGCTCCAGACAATTTATATATGGCGCCTCGTCCAGGGCGTAGCTTTGCACTAACATCAACGTGGAATTTGCACACAACACAACCAAGTACTTCGTCCCAACTTACAGTGAGGCTGTCAATCTCACCGGTTTGCTGTAAACAAAGAATTAAGCGTATTGAGTGGTAAAAGGTAATAGTTTGCAAGAATGTAAATAAAGTGATTAAATGGTAAACGGTAATAATAATGTAAAATAATGAACTGGGGTCCACAGTTCACTAGTGGTGTCTCTCCATAAGATAAATAACATGCTGGGTAAACAAATTACAGTTGGGCAATTGATAGAATAAAGCAAGCATACAAATGTCGTGAGGATCACTATGAGATTCACTTGGGCATTACAACATAATACATAGACCGTAATCCAACTGCATCTATGACTAATAATCCACCCACCGGATGTCATCCGAGCAACTGTTGGGTATTAAGTTGCAAGCAACAGATTATCGCCTTAAGCAAAGTGTGTAATGTAAACAATACAAATGTCCTTGGACACAAGATTGTTGTTTTCTCCCTAGTAGAAAC
Source organism: Dactylis glomerata (assembly GCA_007115705.1). NCBI lineage: Eukaryota > Viridiplantae > Streptophyta > Magnoliopsida > Poales > Poaceae > Dactylis > Dactylis glomerata. The sequence goes on along the minus strand of QXEO01000977.1, from coordinate 1,310,197 downwards.
AACACATCTACAACCTTAGAGGTTTCTGTCACTCCCCCAGATTACTAAAGGCATGAACCCACTATCGAGCATAAATACTCCCTCTTGGAGTTACTAAAGATATCTACTAGCAACGGAAAGCATGCAAGATCATAAACAACATAGAGATGATAATTCATAAATCAACTTGACAAAGTATCAATATTTATCGGATCCCAACAAACATAACATGTAGAATTACACAATGATGATCTTGATCATGATATGCAGCTCACAAGATCTAAACATGAAGCACATGGAGGAGATGACAACCATCTAGCTACTGCAATGGACCCGTAGTCCAAGGTAGACTACTCACACATCACTCCGGAGGCAGGCATGGTGATGAAGAAGGCCTCCGGCGGTGATTCCCCTCTCCGGCAGGGTGCCGGGAAGAGCTTCTGGACCCTCCCGATCTCGCATCAATGATGGCGGCGGCTTGCAGTATGTTTCGAGGAAAATCGATCGGGGCTTTTAGGTTTTCCCGTCGAGGAGAATATATAGGTGGAAGGGCGGCGTCAGGAGGCGGGCCAGGGGGCCACACCACCTGGTGGCGCGGGCCAGGGGTAGGCCGCGCCACCCTATGGTGCGCCTAGCCCCTGGTCCCCCTCCATCTCTGCTTTGGACTTCGTCTCGTGTCGGGAAAAATAGGAACTTTGGCTTTTGTTTTGTCCAATTCTGAGAATATTTCCTGTGTAGCTTTTCTGAAACACAAAAATAGCAGAAAACAGGGAACTGGCACTGTGGCATCTCGTTAGTAGGTTAGTTCTGGAAAATGCATAAAAATGCCATGAAGTGTAACAAAACACAAAGCAAATGGTGTATAAACAAGCATGGAGCATAAAAAATTATAGATACGTTTGAGACGTATCAGGGATTACACCCCCACATAGGCGTTGATGATGAAGCCGACATAGAATACCTCAAGGTCGTGAAGAACTCGATGCCACAACGCCACAGCATCCCGATGCCAGTGCGATAGCACCGGTGCAACGACATAGTACTGCACATGCAACACCTCCGAGGGATTACACACATACGGTGTATAGACGTCGTCTAGGCTCCGGTCCAGCAGAGCAGCGGAAGAAGAAGGATTTGGACTGGAAATCCGGTACCATGGCAGCGTCCAACACGTGGAGTTTCCTCTAACTTGTTGGCATAGCTCCAAACATAGGAGCCAAGCCAGGAAGAAGACAGGAAGAGATGGGGATGAATGAGCCAAGCGGGCTATGTGGTGGGTTTATATAGTGGGATCCAAGAGGTAGCACCGCCCCCACATGCCCCTCCCCCAAGGGAGGGCCAACCCTAGCCACCGGCCCCTAGGAGGAACCCTAGGGTGCCGGCCTAGGCTTGGCCGCCGGCCCCTAGGGTCGACCTAGGGTGCCCCCTTGGCCGGCCCCCTAATGGGCTGCCACAATGGTGGCCCATTAGGAGTTTTCCCTTATTCTTTTTATCTAATTATTAATTAATTCTCTTTTAATATTTAATAACTTTAATTAAATACTAAAACCCATTAATTAACAATTCCCTTGGCTTGATTCTTTCACCGGAACCTTTCCGATAAAGTCCGGAACCTTTCCGATGTCTCCGGAACCCTTCTGATACTACTCAGAACATTTCCGGTTAACTCCTTATGATTTCCGTAAATTCCGAATCAATCCCTAAGCATCATATACCCTTAAGTGTGACACCCTACGGGTCGGGGAATACTCCAGACATGACCGAGACACCTCTCCAATCAATGATCAACAATCAGCTCTGGAAAGCCGTGCTGATCCTTGTGCATTCCACAAAACTCTTCATTGATCCGTAAACGTCGATGTCCTATTAATTTTGTTTTCACGATACTTGCAACATCTGAGACTTGATTGTCGGTATCCCCATACCTAGTTCAATCTCATTACCGACATTGCCATTTACTCATTCTGTGATATTCCATCCCCGTGACCTAGTCACATGTTGAACATAGGATGAAATCTCACTGAGTGGGCACAGAGTATCTTTCTATCACGCGGATGAACAAATCCCGTTCTTGATGCATACGCCTCAACCTACTCCATTGGAAACCCAAGAGACACCTTTTCATTCACCCTGCTATAGTGTGACGGTTGATGCAATCAAAGCTTCCTCCAGAAGTAGTGATTAAATGATGTCATGGTCTAAGGATTAGGTTACAACATTTCTTATTAGGGATTTCTAATTTCGTGCCCTCGGGTCCTTAGTTGTGCTCAGTTTTCCCCAGCCGCTTAGTTTTTCCTCAGTTTTGCCCAAGCCCTTGTCTGAAACTCTCACAAGGAGCTCGGACATGAGGAATCCCGTTAAGTTGACCGTTGGTTGGTGCTGGCAAGTGGGGCCGCTGTTGGTGCCCCGCAGTGGACACGCCTCCACTTATCCAGATCATCGTGGGACCCGCAACTTGTCCACGTTAGCGCGCCGGACCCACAGCTTACCCAGGTGCCCATTGCAAAATGGGAGCCCGAGCCAGCCCCGCGCCCGTGCCCGTGCCATTGCTTCCCCCTTCTTTCCCCACGCCCCATTGTTCTTCTTCTCCGCCAGCGGCAGCCCTTCTCCGGCAGGCGGGTGATGTCTAGTTTCTCTTCGACCTCCCGTTCTTCATGGCCGCAGTATGGACCCGTGCTTTTGACAAGATGCCCTGACTGCCCACGCCAAGAGCCTCTGAAGCGGTCGATCTGTAAGACGAACGACAACGGCAACCGTGGACGTGAGTTCCTTGCATGTGAGAGCTTGCCATATAGAGATGGGGATAAGGTTAGATCTCGCTCCAATTGCTCTGTTTTCTCTCGATTTTCTTGTTATTCCCTCGAATTTGGGATTTAGGGTTCACGTTGTTGTTTTCAGATCCTGAAGAAATGCAGGTATTTCGAGTGGATCGATGTGTACGTTCAGAGGCTTAAATTGCAGGAATCAATTGGCGGTATTGGGGAGCGCAATTTGGGAGGGGGGTACTTGCTGTAGAGAATGCGGCGGAGAGAGGGGCCGTCCCGATTATGCCTAATGCTCCCAATACAGAACTGGTGGAAGTGAAGGGAGAACTGAAGAAAATGAACAAGCAGTTAAAGCAGCTGATCGAGTTGAAGAAGCAAGCTAATCTGATGGCTGGTTGTTTTTTTTGTTGTATAATTGCGATCGGATTCTTATCATTGCTCGTCAAGCGCTAGAAGTTGTTACAAGGGATCCCTTGTTACAAATCCATTATTCAGTTACATGTACTTGTAGTTGTTTTCAAAGTTAGTGTGTGCATTCACCGAAATTACCAAAAAAAATAAGTGTTAGGGAATATAGGAATGCTAAAGATAGTTGATAATTGTTAGAGGGGTGACAAATAATGCATTCACAGAAATCCCACAAATATGTATGTCTCATGTTTATACCAAAATTATACCACTTTTGGGACATTTCAAATAACCAAAACTATATCCCAAACTATATTCCCTAAATGAAAAGGAATGCTAAAGAAAGTTGATAATTGTTAGAGGGGTGATAAATAATCCATTCACCGAAATCCCACAAATATGCCAAATATGTATGTCTCATGTTTCTACCAAAATTATACCATTTTTGGGCCGTTTTAAATTGCCAAAACTATATTCCCTAAAAGAAAAGGAATGCTAAAGATAGTTGATAATTGTTAGAGGGGTGATAAATAATTCATTCACCGAAATGCCCCAAATATGCCAAACATGTATGTCTCATGTTTCTACCAAAATTATACCACTTTTGGGCCGTTTCAAATTACGAAAACTATATTCCCTAAAAGAAAAGGAATGCTAAAGATAGTTGATAATTGTTAGAGGGGTGATAAATATGTATGTCTCATGTTTCTACCAAAATTATACCACTTTTGGGCCGTTTCAAATTACCAAAACTAAATTCCCTAAAAGAAAAGGAATGCTAAAGATAGCTGATAATAGGGGTGATAAATATGTATGTCTCTTGTTTACCACTTTTTAGTTTAACATTTTTAAATAGTGGAAAATAATGCATAAATAGAGGGAATATAGTTACGTGGCAAAATAATCCATAAATGCACACGGATCGACTCCACCAACCGTTGATCCACTGACAGAGAGAGAGAGGGGTGGCCACGAAGAGAGAGAGAGAGGGGTGGCCTCGAAGAGACGGATAGGGGTATACTGCCCGTTAGATCAGTAGATCAATGGTTGGTGGAGTCGATCCGTGTGACAACTGCTCAACCAATCAGGATAAGTTTGGGTTTCTGTGAGCATTTGTGACAGTACTTGAGGGCAAAACTGAGTAGTACTAAGAAACCAAGGGCACGTAAATAGTAAATAGACTAAGGGATTCAAACAAAATAATTACAAAATGAAAAATGCGTGTTTTGTACAATATAATTCATATTGGGCTACATCAAATTATTTGCAATTCAAATATACATGAGTGTGACAATTATGGCCTCATTTAGACAAACTATGTTTTGGGGAAGATGTTTTACAAAGGGGTTTGAGTGGAAAACCATGCATCTTCATAGCTACTAGTGATTATGAGAAGTGGCAATTTGTGGTAAAACATGATTTATCTATGTTTGTCAAGGTGGCAGGTTGCGTAGGAAGACTCCATGAGTAGGTGCCACTATGTTTTTATTTTTTTGGATTTTTTTGCGCATGTAATGACTCAATTAGCTATGTTAATCTCATTTGTTGACTCTCTGTTGACCAGCTATTTGAGGGTAGAACTGAGTATATTGCACTTGCCAGTCTAAGTACTCGAGGGGAAAACTAAGTACATATAAAATTTCTGAATAAGGCCCGAGGGTAGAACTGAGTACACCAAACATCGAAGGCTTAGCCTCGTGTCGCGGTGCACGCTGCAGCCGTGCATAGCGGACACGTGTTGCGGTATACCAAACGCCACCTTCGTCTTTATAGAGCCCCTCTTTCTCTCTCTCGACGCTTGCCCACTCTCATTCTCACTGCAACCGCCTCTCCTGTCCCATCATCTTCTCCACTTTGCGTCGAAAAAACCCCTAAGAAAAAACCCCGGCGATGGAGAAGCATGAGATGCCCATTGCCGACGTAGCCGCCGGCGCATCGGCCGCCGGTGCATCGGCCGCCGGCGCATTGGCCGCCGCCCCCGTCCAGGCCCCCGTCGCTGCTTCCGACGTAGGCGCCGGCGCATCAGCCGCCGACGCAATGGCCGCCGCCCCCGTCCAGGCCCCCATCCAGGCACCCGTCCAGGCACCCGTCGATTGGGACCTGTACGAAGACCCGTACGAACCAGTGCCATACGTCGCGCCGGCGAACCCCTACGACACCAGCATCGTCGACAACTACCCGGAGGTAACCCTTTGTTCCCTTGTTCTTATGCCATTTCAATCCTTTTGTGTTAGATCTAGCGTTATTAGGGTTCGTCTGTTCCTAGTTCAATCCTATTATGATAGATCTAGCGTTATTAGGGTTAGTCTGGTCCTAGTTCAATCCTTTTATGATAGATCTAGCGTTATTATGATAGATCTAGCGTTATTAGTGTTTGTGATTTGCTTTTGTTTAAGATTCGGTTAACTTATTTGAGTAATCAATCCCATCCCGTTAATTTGTGCCGATGATGATGAATATTTGGGCACAAATTGATTCAGGGGTTGGTCTGTGAACAATTGGTGTGTACAAATTTGTTGTGCATGATCTTTGGTTCACTGACCCAAATCCTGGATATAAGTGTGTCTAATGTAACTGAGGCTTCTTTTTTTCCTGCCCATATTATCATGCATGATCTTTTGTTCACTCTCTGTTCCATCATCGCTGCAATTGACTCCGTGTTTTTCGATCTTTGGTGCTACGTGACAGGTGCAGAGCAGCGACGTCGACAGCAACGACGAGTCCTTCCACACCAAGACTCGTCACGTCCTCAGGAGGCTGCAGTCCGGCCATTACGATTGCCACTTTGCTCTAGGCGTTTACAGGTGCCCCTTCTGCAACAGGAGGCTCCGCGCCACCGACTTCAACTGCCTGGTGAACCATGCCGAATCCCTTGGCAGTGTCCCTGGCGGCGCTAGAGTTGGAACGACCGTGAACGTGCATGCGTTCATGGCCAAACACAAAGCACTTGGGATTCACCTGCGCAGCCTCCAAGCTTAATCCCATGTAAAATGTAGCTTATGTTGGATCTAGGGATCGGTAGTACTGTTGGATCTGTCCTGAATATATATATATATATATATATGCTATGTTGGCTGCTGTATGCAGCTTATCCTATATTTTCTCGATTTATTATGCTGCTGTGAATTTATCCTCTACTAGCTTCTAGATTTGCTACTAGATTTGTTAACATATTGGGCAAAAAACGAGGGCCAAAAGGCAACAATCATTAAAGAAAGACAGAAATAGAAGCTTCTCTAGATTTGATACTAATTTGGTGAAATGAGAGAGAACTGTTACAGAGAGAGAGAGAGGGGAAAAAGGCGCTCTGAAAAATGCCAATTTGGGCCGAGAGAGACAAAACCGAGCTCTCACGTACAACCAAACGCGGTCTCGTCCTGTCCCACGCAGTCCCGTTCTACCAGCCCCACACGACGCGGCCCCACATGACGTGGCCCCACACGTCACCACGGAACGGTCAACTAAACGGTAACCCTCCCGTCCGAGCGTCTGCGATGGGTTTCAAACTAGAGCGAGGGGAAAACTGAGGAAAAGTTAAGCGGCTGGGGAAAACTGAGTACAACTAACGACCCAGGGGCACGAAAATAGAAATCCCTTCTTATTATTGCAACATGAACATCGTGACACGATCGTGTCGCATAATTGTGACGCCCCAAAATCGTCACCTTGCAAATTATAGCAATCACGCCACAATTCACATGATGTCGCTTTGTAAACGCACCACCAAGCGCCTCGTGTACAAACAACATGCACACGATGCGGGTGGAATCAAGGTAGTAACATTACACAAGTTCACGATGGAACCCACAAAAGAATATGATATAACCATAAAGACTCCACGAGTCAAGAACCCAAATATACATACAAAGATTCAAATCATACATAAAGCAAAATAGTATCCAAGTACAGACAAAAATACAGATGGGCCTAAGAGGCCTGAAGATAAACGATGGAGTCCATAACCCTGCCCAGGCTAAGCCGGAAGGGTAACCTTGCTAATGTCGTCGCTTCCATGTACCTGTCTTCAAACTTGCTCCGGTGAATATCCGAGATGAGCAGCAATAAGTACGAAGTACTTAGCAAGACTTCAATACGTATAAAGCATAGTCAACAAGTCGCCTTTGTACGTGAGGTACGCAGACAAGCTCGAGAGACTCAAAAGGATGTCAGCTGTATGGTGGGGTTAAGCGGCAGCGAGCAAGCACTAAAGAACCTATAGAGACACTCTACAACTTCCGTCTAATCAGAATAAGATAAAAGAGCGTATAAAGGAACCAACTAGAATACTACAACAAACATAACCCGGCCGATGAATCACCTCATCGCACCACATGAAGAAGCAACATCAAAGGCACTCACACGGTTGACAATTTTATAACAATTTAATATTGTAGTAGAACTATTAATTATGCCATATTTTATCATCAATTAGGTGCAAGTTGTTCTATGATCGAGTAGAACGGCTCCAAGTCGTCCATAACCACGGACACGGCTTTTCAAAAAGATTTACCCTGCAGGGATGCACCATGCACCAATGTACCCATACACGCTCGATCGATCCGACCTAGACAAGGGAAGGATATCATGACAAGATTGTTGCTAGTTCTACGAGAGAGTTTAGGGGGGCCACCCTACTAAGCTACCCGTAACAAAGTCGGCCGAGCTCCGAAGATGGACTCAGAAGTTTGCGAGAATGGAGAAGACTAGAAGAGATCACATCGAAGGGATCTGCCAGCTTCACATAAAAACACACCGCAGTCAAATAAACCTGCCAACCATCAGTGGTGGCACAACTACACCCTTCCGAGGGGGGCTTAGAACCTAAAGCACCATCACTGGTAGCCCAAACCAAATGCGGATCCAAAGGTAAAAACGGTGTTGTGGCCCCCGGTAAACTAACTCCAAAAAAAGGTAATAGGCGGGAGACCCCATGGAATCTTCCGCGAGTGGTTAGCGCGCTCAGCTTAGAACAGTTCATGTGAACTCAGGGTCCTAGGGGGCATAAGTGAGCCGTCGTAAAATGGGCAAAATGACTCACCGATGCTTCTGCTTAATCAAGTGTAGTTGTAACATAATTACATCATGTTTATCTCCAACATCTAGTATCCAACTTATCTCCAATTCATTCCATCTCATATATCAAGTAGAGCATATGATTAACTTCCCAACAACCCGATAAGGTAAAACAACTTGAAACAACCTAAGCATGCCTACGACTCGCAAGGCCAACTCAAACAACAAGCAAAAGGTAATAGGCGGGAGGTGGCGGAACTATAGTTTTGCTTTGGGGAAACAGGTGGATAGGATATGTGACTCGAACAAAGCATCGGAACACAAGGCTAGCATAAAGCATAAAGCATAAACATAAATAGGTAATAAGTACCCCTATAGGTAGGTAAGGGGTGGGAAAGCTTGCCTGGCAAGATTGTCGAAGAACACCCGAAAAAATTGTCGTTGCTCACAACACCACAAAGCATGCTATCCAAGAAGAAGCAAAGCGCTACAACAAACAACAGATGCAACACTTACTACTACGGCAAAAGAATCGGCATGATCATGTGAAGCATGTATGCATGACATGGCAATTATGATGCAATGCAACTTATCCAAATTAAACGGAATTGGAATCCCGACGCACACATATATGATTCAAGTTGTTTTACTACTCATCAATTTAAATGTTGATTAGCATGGCAAAGACAAGGCAAGTGTGAGCTACACAAAATTAAATGAAGTCGAAATACCATATTTGGTGTTTTCCATTTACTCCATATGTTATTAGTAGGTGCGATGCAAATTTCCACGAAACGACATGATGCAAGATGCAAACAATAGCATGGGTGGCAGATTCAGATTCAGTGCATTTTTCTGATAAATTTTCATATAAAATACTTTTTATTTTGAGTTATAGATTAAAAGATATGGATTTAGCAAGGTTGACACCTTTATAGCAATTTTCAGAAAACAGAGAAAATGGCGGGACTTTTCTGACCGGAAGGGAACCTGCCCGGGTCGCTGTCCGGTGGGGCCAGAGGATGCTGACTTGTCGGCTGAGAAACAAAAGACCAAAAAGGGTTGTACTTTCCATGCCGCACAGGGAGTGCGAACTCCGGTTCTGCTGGACTCACAAAGGTTCAGACCACTGCGTTACTCGTACGGTTGTGATAGGAGTAGTAAGCCAAAATTTATATACTGAAGAGGACGTGGTTTAACCTAACGAAACTGAAGATCAATTGCAGTCGGAGTCGGGTCTGCACACGGTCAGAAGAAGAGCCTCGTCGCGATTTCGGGAAGACGGAGCTGGCGCCGGAGGTTGCGAGGAGAAGAGGATGCAGGAGAGGTTAGCCACGGGAAGAAGGAGAGCTTGGCGTCGGAGGTGGCTGCACGCCCGCGTATTCGAGGATGCAGGACGACGGAGAATTGCAAGTGCGCCCAGAGACGTGCTTGCTGTAGAGGACGGCGACACAGAAAAACAGTTACAACAGCCGAGCAACACACAGATCATGGCACACACGAGCGCAGGTCGATGTTAGGCTTGGTGGCGTGCAAGTTGCAGAGAAAAGCGCAGCCAGAGATGAGGATGTCGGAGACGTCAAGGAAGCCACAGAATGGCGCGGGTCAGCAGAAGGTGCAGGTTTGCAGGTAACAGACGCTAACGGGAAGAGGAAAGGCGTCGGCTTGCCGGTGTTGGCGATGGCGCTGCGGACGTGTGGAGCAGAGAGGAGCCGTGGCGGTTGTCGGTGTAGAGCCGGACATCGGAGATAGCCGAAACGGGTGCCACAGTGCGTCGAGGTTGAGCCATGGATATGCAGACGCACTGCAGGTCGGTCGAGGTGGGCAATGGTAGAGCCTGCGGGAGGCGGTTGGGAACCAGGGCAGCGATTGGAGCCGGGAAGCACGCCCACAATAGCGGATTGGTGACGCGCAGGCGAAGGTCGACAACAGCGACCCCCGTGAAGTAGTTCTTGGAGACGTCCTTGAGCTTGACGAGGGTGGCGACCGGAAGTTGACAAGGACGGCGTGGGTTTGGGAGGAGTCAGCAAGTGCCGATGAAGGGGAGCTTGAGCGAGGCAGGGGCCGGTGCTTGCAGGTGACTGAAAGGAGAGGGATGGGAGAGAGAGAACTAGAACAAGAGGGGAGTGGCGGCGATGTAGGGGAAAAGGAGGCTAGCGCTAGGGTTGCAAACTACGCAGCGGCGGCTGGTTTTAAGGAAGGGATTGAGCTCGGACAGCCATCCCATCCATCAGGTGGTCGACATGGAGGCCATGGATGCGCTGCCGTACAACAAGCAAGATGACCACGGGAGGGAACGGGCCGACTTGGGCGGGAGTGGGCTTAGGAAGAAGGTTTCGGCTAGGCTACAGGGTCCGGTTGGACCTCTTTGCTTCTTTCCTTTTTTTCCTGAAAGTGCTTCTTTAGTTCTTTTTCTTGCAGCATTCTTTTTAGGGGAAAACAAGAAAGAGGTTTGAAAACTGGTTGCAAACTTTATTTCGAAAAAAATGGATTTTTATTCCAAAACATTTTGCAAATATTTAAAATAAAGTTTATTCCAAATAATTTTAGGTTTAGCAAAAGCATGCAAGGTGATTGATGCATGATGATGCACAAAAAATAAAAGAACAAACAAATCTAAAAGGGGATTTTTCTAGGCCGTTACAATCGACATCACCAACAAGGGATCTCGCCCCGAGATCCACGCTCATATAGGGGAAGAGTTGGTTAAATTATCGAATCTTCTTGCACCGTTGATCCTGTCGACACCACCAACAAAAGGTTCCTTCTCGACACCACCAACAATGGATTCTTGCTCACGTTGACGATCGTGAACTTCCAAAGAACGAACCTATTAGGATAAAGGAAACAGATCGTCCACCCACGTAGGAACCTAAACTTGAAGTAGGCAAGAGAGAGGACTTAAAACTTGCAAAGGTGAGAGGAGAGAAGCACAGGGGTAAGGAGTAAAAAGAAGACCTACTCAGATATATCCAACGCATTTTTAGCAAAATAGTTTTAACACTAGACTCAACAATGTCCGTTGACAAGGTTATCCTATAGGCAGAGCGGACCCGTGGGTATCAACAAAACCTGGGCTCTGATACCACTTGTGACGCCCCAAAATCGGCACCTTGCGAATTATAGCAATCACGCTGATGACCCACAAGTATAGGGGGTGTATCGTAGTACTTTCGATAAATAAGAGTGTCGAACCCAACGAGGAGCAGAAGGTGTTGACAAGTGGTTTTGATCAAGGTTTCACTGTAAATACTAGCAAACGGGTTTTCAGGGGTATTTGGTAATGTAAATAAATAAAGTGCGAGTAAATAAAAGACAGTAGTAATAATTGCAGCAAGTGGCCCAATCCTTTCTTTAGCAAAGGACAAGCCGGTTGTGTAACTTATGATGACTAAACGTTCTCGAGGACACACAGGAGTTTCTGTCAAGAGCTTTCGCTTCATGCCGCTAAATAATATTTACTGGTTTGATAAGTGTTATGGGGCTGAACCTGTGCTAGCGCACTACCCTTACTAGGATAAATACACACTTGTGATTATACCCCTTGCAAGCATCCGCAAATACAAGAAAGTAATTAAGATAAATCTAACCACAGCCTTAAACTCTAAGATCCTACGCTCCCTAGTGTAATGGTTTCCCAATGGAGGTTTAGGTTTCTGTCACTCCAGCAACCCCACAATTGGTAGCCAAATACATGTCGTGGGAATTTAGAGACAGTAGCCATGGGGAGGCTTATCGGAGGGGCTCGACGATGGTGACGATGGGTCCGGCTCGGGATTGTGCCAACGGAGACACCTCGGTTTACCCAGGTTCAGGGCCCTCCCGGTTGGAGGTAAACCCCTACTTCCTGCCTGCTTCGTATTGATTGGATAGTAGCGATTACAGTGCTCCTCGAGCTGTTCGGGCTAGAGGAGGAAGAAGAAGATCGGATCTCCCTAAGCTAAGGGTCCAGGCCCCCTTATATAGGCGGAGGCCTGGTTACAGGTTTAGGTAGCGATTCGGCCGGCTGCCGGCTCCTCGGCGGCGGCGTCCTTGGCGTGATCCTCCGGCCCTGCTCTGACAAAGGCACATTATAAAGTGCCTTTCCCCTGGGCTGGCATCTGGAGAGCATATCCCTTCCCTTTTGCCTCGGATTCCATCGTGGGGAAGGGTCTTCGATCTCTCATTGGTTGGACGTGGTCGTGGCGCTCGTCACTCCCGTCCTGCGCCCCTGTCGCTCTTGTCGAGGCCATCCTACTTTCGACCAGACAACCGTTGGGAAGCTTTGTCTTCATCACCCGGCTCCAGTTCTTCTCGGCGGAATCGCCAGCCGGCTGCTGGCACAGCCGGCCCTTCGGGCGGAGCCGGTCTTCTCATGCCGAACCCGCGGGGACTCCTGGGACGCCAGCCGGCATATTGCCTGGCCCGTGGTGCGCCCCCTAAGTCATCCCCACGACACTAGCCCCCGAAACTGGCGAAGTCTCATGGGTTAGCATGGGGCTTCGGTGGGTTCCTCTTCTCGCCGAAGTCTTGCTCGTCCTCATCGAAGTCCCAGGATTTCTGGTCCGGCTTGGTCGCTCTAGTCATCGAGGCTGGGCCTTGCGAAGTTCCCCCGGCCGTCTCGAGACGAGCCGGCTCCAAGGTGCGACCCAGCTGGCAGCCGCGTGCCGGCGTGCTGCCTCCTGGGAACTTGCGCCGCTTCGGGTCTTGTTCCCACGCGGCGGCCGGCGCAGTGCGCCAGTTGCCAGTCTTGTCATTTGACTTCGAATCACCACCGTCATAACGTCCCGAGTCATCATGCGAGGTGGGCTGGCGTACGCCAGCGACGCGTCCCATTGACTCCTCCCACGATCCGCTGTGGCAACTGCCGCGATGGCACACGATGCGGAAGTTGATTACTGAAACGTCGGGGTTTATCCCTTCATCGCTCTTCTTTAAATACCGAGCGTGCTAGCTGCCCAGGGCATCCCCCACTTCTCCCCTCACCTCGAGCTTTGCCTTTCCGGACTCGGCCCGATCATGTCGTCCCCCAGCGGTTCCACTGCCAGCGATGACAAGGTCCCGGAGGGGAGCGAGAAGGAGGTCGAGGCGCCGGAGACGGCGCCTTCCGTATCTCGGAAACGCGGTCGCCCGAAAGGGAGCCGCAACAAGAGTACCTTGGAGGCCCTCGCGGCGAAGGCCACCGCCGCTGCTTCTACCTCTGTCGCGCCCCAGGCGGCCGAAGCTTTCGGCGACGCGGGCATCCCGGAGAAGCGGAGGCCATGCCGTCCAAAGGGGAGCGGGAAGAAGACCGCTCCCGCGGCGGCCGCCGCTCCCTCATCGTCTCGCCGTCGTGGGCGGCCGCTGGGGAGCAAAAACAAGAAAGCCCCAGCTGTCTTCAGGGTTGCTGCCACTCCCGCGGGGCCCCGCGCGGCGGCCCCTCCTCCGCTAGGCCCGTCGCGGCCCTGGCTGGAGAAACCGGCGCTCCAACCACCGACCTATATTTCGGCACAGGGGTGGTCCACCTGCATCATTCCTGCGCTCGCCGGGTCTCGGGATCTCCTCCGCCTTCCGTCCCAGTTCACGGACTCGATGGAAGGCCAGGAGATGGCCTACGCCAAGCTGCGGGAATGCAGCGGCGGCCAGCCCTCATACCGCGTCGAAGTTTACCACGACGGCCAGGGGGTGTGCTACTTCCGCGACGGGTGGTCGAAGTTCTTCCTCGACTATGGCGCGCATGAGGGCTGGTTCATCCTCCTCACCCGCCACGATGGGAAGAAGGAGTTCACCGTCTGCTTCTTCGACGTCACCCTCTCCGCCCGTACTTATGCTGCCCAGCCGTGAAGGACGGGGGCTCCGTCGACCTCCGGCATGGGCTTCTCCGGGACGAAGTCCATGCGGCGCTCGCGCTAGGCTGAGGAAATCGAGGATCTCCCGGGCGAGGGATTCTTGGCACTTCTTAGGGTAGGAGTTTAGGGGACTTTTGTAATCTTCAGACTTCTTAATGAACTCTTCTAGTTTCCTGCAAATCCTTACTTGCTCTTCTTCATTTGCTATGTGAATGCTCTTGCGTGAGACTATCTTCTGCTTGTGCCGTAGCGCCGAGACGATTCTCCGGCTAGGATCTTTCCTTGGATGGAATTGTTGACACGCGAATCTGTAGATAGGGACCGCGATGGTCACTGGTCTACGCAGACGCTTCGGGCGGGCTCCTCCGGCTTCAACGCGAAGGGGAAGGTGCTTCTGCTAGCCGGTTCCAGGGAGGATGGACTAGCTCTGGCTCCAGCGCGAACGGAGCGGAAACTGCATCTTGTACCGGCTCGGGCGAGGGTCGGAGCCGGCATGTTTCTTTTCCCGGGGCTTCGCACGTCCCAAGCCACGATTGGAGTAGATCTCCTAGTTTCCGGCTCTAGCCGTTGCTTTGCGAGTGTTAGGTTTCGATTTCGCTGCTCGTTTGCTGATTGTGTCATAGCGCCAGCTAATCGGACAACCGGCGAGGTACTGGAGCCGGCCCGCTTCTGAGGGCCAATTCCCTTTCCCCCTAGCCCCCGAGTTTTGGGGTAGCTGGACTAACAGCTAGCTCGAAACTAACTTTTCGTGAACGATGCCAATGCCAAGCGAGGTAGCTCTAGCTTCGAACCCCTTGGGCGTGGCTTCTCAGCCCAAACGTCAAAAGATTGTGACTATCAGCTATTCGCTGGCTCTGCCTTCGTCCGGTTCCCTCAACCTTTTCCTTAATCTTCCCACCCTTCGGCCCTTCTACCCCCAACTGGCAGCCTGGTGCCGGTTGGTCTCCCTTGGGCCGGCACCCGAATGCCGGCCTAGGGTGGGAGCGTGCTGCGGAGTGAGAAGTAGTACTTCGGTCTATCGGGCCCCCGACTCGTGCTAACCAATGCTTAGCTAACAGACGCTACCCTTAACGCCTGGTTGAGCGATTTTTCTGTCGTTTGCGATTCTGCTCTGCGGCTTTCCTTCGTATGTGGCCTGCCGGCTCCTACCCGTCCGGCTAAGCGGAGCCGGAAGGTGGAGGTTGGGCTCGAGACCTTCTTCATACAAAGTACTCTTCCGGCTGGCGAGGGATCGATCATTTTTTGGGGCTACCGGCTGTGGCTCGGTGCCTGGAGCCGGCTGCCGGTCAAGTGAATAACGCAGGAAGCAAAACATACACGAAGTGTTTTCCTCGGAGCCGGCCGTAACTAGCCGCTCCGCTTTCCTTTATTCATTGACATGTTTTTTGGGGTACAAGCTTTTGCCTTAGCAGAAGAAAGGTCTTAGGAGACTGACATTCCAGGGACGCTCGGTCTCCTTGTCAGAGTTATCTGCCTTGTTCTTTCTGGGCTCTTGTGCGTCGATGAGGTAATATGCCCCATTGCCTAGCACCCGGCTGACAATGAACGGTCCCTCCCAGGGAGGAGACAGCTTGTGCATGCCCTTAGTGCTTTGGACCAGCCGGAGTACGAGATCTCCTTCGCGAAACGCGAGCGGGCGAATTTTCCGGCTGTGGTATCGTCGCAGCTGCTGCTGGTAGAGCGCTGATCTGGTCAGAGCCTGTTCTCGTGCCTCCTCGAGGAGGTCGACGCCATCTTCGCGGGCTTCTTTTGCTTGCTTCTCCGTGTACTGGACAATTCTGGGCGCGTCGAACTCAATGTCCGTGGGCAACACCGCTTCTGCTCCATAGACTAGGAAGAAAGGTGTGAAGCCGACAGAGCGGTTTGGAGTGGTGCGCAGGCTCCAGAGTACTGAGGGTAGCTCCTCAACCCAATAGTCGGCTGAGCATTCGAGAGGCTCGACCAGTCTTGGTTTGATGCCGGCCAGGATCAGCCCATTCGCCTTCTCCACTTGCCCATTTGACTGAGGGTGCGCCACTGACGCTAAGTCCAGCCGGATGCCTTTGTGGCCACAATAATCAGCAAAGACTCCCTTCGCAAAGTTTGTCCCGTTGTCGGTGATGATGCTGTGGGGAACTCCGTATCTTGTGATGATCTCGTTGAAGAACTTGATTGTGGACGAGCCGTCAAGTTTCTTAATTGGTTTGGCTTCGATCCACTTGGTGAACTTGTCCACGGCAACCAGCAGATGCGTCAAGCCCCCGGGTGCAGTCTTGAATGGCCCTACCATGTCCAGGCCCCAGACAGCGAACGGCCAGGTGAGCGGGATGGTCTTGAGGGCTGCCGCTGGAGTGTTTCTGTGCTTGGAGAAGCGTTGGCAGCCGTTGCACTGCTTCACCAGCTGCTCTGCATTCTGCTTGGCCGTCGGCCAGTAGAAGCCGTGGCGGAAGGCTTTAGCCACCAAGGCTCTGGAAGATGCGTGATGCCCTCACTCCCCTTGGTGTATCTCTCTTAGCAGCTCTACCCCTTCTTCCGGCTCGACGCACTTCTGGAAGATGCCTGACATGCTGCGCTTGTACAATTCGCTGTTGATGATGGTGTACGCCCTCGCTTGACGTTGAATTTGCCTGGCTTCCGCTTCGTCTTGCGGCAAGTCCCCAGTGATGAGGTAGTTGGAGAATGGCTCCGCCCAGGAAGGTATCTCCCGTATGTGGAAGACACTGGCGACCAGAGGATCAGCAGCCCCCGGGTCCGTCGTCGTGCCGGCTTCATCTGATTGTCCGGCTAGGGGAGCGGGCGTGGAGCCGTGTAACATCCCAAGATTTTATCAAATTTTGGGGGAATTTTTTTGCTTTTATTTTGCTTGAGATGATTGGAATTTCACAGAGATTTGAAACTTTTGAGTTTATTTGAAAGCTTTATTAGAAAACTATTTTAAACTTTCTATTATTTTCCTTGAAGAACTCCTTTGAGAAAATAAAGTATCAATATTACTTCTTTCCTTTTTAATTCAAACCTATGCAAGCTACTTGCAAAGGATACCTCCTAAAATGATTCTCTTGTCTCAAAGGTTTGCATTGCAAAAGGTGTTTTGAAAACAATTTGTAAATAATATTTTATAAAGTGTTATCCTCTTATTTTAAAAGGATTATTTCAAAATCCTATTTCTACTTAGGTTTATGCAAATAAGCCCTTTGTCTAAATTATAGAGTTTTATTTGGAAATTTGTTTTAATTATAAAAAACATGTTTATTACTGTTCTGGATTGTGCTTTGAATTTTAGAAAATTTTACAATTTGGTTTGATGTCATTTGATTTCAAAATGAAAAATCTATGAAACAAATCATAAAACAAAAAATAAGAAAAGAAACAGCTCAAAAAAAAGGGGAGAAGAGGAGGGCACCAGCCCAAACTGGGCCGTGCCCGGGACCCAGAACTAGCCCAGCCGGCCTCAGCCCGCACCCCTCTCTCTGCTCTTCTTTCCTTTTTCTTTTCTTTTCACGCCGACAGGTGGACCCCACCTGTCAGCTCCTCCATCAACCTCCGGCCGTTTCCTTCTCTCCCGCTGGTAACCGCCGGTGATTACTCCCTCCAGCAACACCCCCGCCCCTTTAAAACCCCTCCGTAAAGACGACATAACCTCCTCTCCCATCTCCCTCTGGAAACCGAACCGAAGATGCCGCCCTATGCCCCCAATTCATCGTCGTCTTCCGCCAGTACTGGGAGCTCAAAGCTCCAAATTCCATCGAGGTCTGGCCGCAATCGGCGCTCCCTCTCTGCTCCTCGCCTTCCCCTCTTCTCCGCGCACCCACTGACCCCATTTTTTTGGCCCTAACTCGCAGAGCAGTGAGTTCGTCTTCGACGTATCTCGTTGGAATCCTTAGAACATCTAGAATCCAGTAGTGCAATAAAACTTCATATTTTATGGGTTCAATTTGAAACTATTTTCAAATTGGAATCAAACCTTCTGCTAACGTAGTTAATTCATATCTCTTGTTCTGTTGATCCAAAAATTACAAATTTGTAGTCTCTGGAATCCTCTCAACTTGTAGGACATCATAGGATCAAGAAAATCCAAATTTGATACGTGCACACACTTTGTGCATTCAAATCTATCCAAATCACTAATTTGATCATAGTTTGAATTCTATAACTTATTTTAGAGTGATTCCAATTGCAGTGACTTTGTATTACTGCAAGATATCCAGTAGCACCATTCCCATAATTTCTTGAACCATGTCACGATTATTCAAATTCTAATATGAGAATTTGAGTAGTTCCTATATAGATTAATTCTATTTCAATCAATGATTCCTTCTACTTTAGAAAACCCTATGATCATACCCATCCATCACCATCATGCTTAGTCCAAATCATCACCCAATCTCATGCCTATATAATTCTTGTGGGCTTAAGTTCATAGTATTCAAATTACACCTGAGTAATTTGAGTAAATAGTGGCATATCTCAGTTAAGTTCTCCTTTGCTAGTAGTGGTGACACACTCCACTCTATGCCATACATATCATAAACCATTCCCAATCAAACACTCTTCTTGAACTGTGCTCAAAACTAGTTTGAGTTCATCCAAGGGTAATTTTAAAACTCTGACTTAGCCATATCTTCCAAAGTCAAACCCAAGATCAAGTTAACCCTTTTGTCCAAGCCAATCTTGCGACCAAGGAGCCACCATCATACTAAATAACATTCAATCTTGTTCAACCCCATGCCAACTTAATCCAAGTGGCCTATATTGAACTATTCAATTTACAAATGAGTTAATTGAGTAATCCAATATATCACAAACCCTTACCCAAGCCTATGTGTAACATGTACTATTTTGAGAAAGTGTTATCACACTTTATTCAGTAGTGTAATGTTGCATCATTCTAAACTCATGTGAATCTATTCACATATTTTGTCTAATTCATATATGTACTCAAATTGCAATTGTGCTACTTGAGTAGGAATATGAATTCATCTCAAACCTAAATCCTATTTTGTTAATGTGGTGTTGTTATAACCCATACCGTAGTATGTGTTATACACCATGTTGATCAATAAACCATTTGAGCCATGTCCTCAAATATCAATCATTCATACCCAACCCAATGCCTGCTAGTCCTATTCACATATACTGAACTATTCAACTTGCAAATGTGCTAATTGAGTAGTTCAAGCATTCCTAAAACCTAACCTAGTTCCTAAGTGCAATAGATGCTATTTAAGAGTAACTGTTGTCACATTTACACAATAGTGTTGTAGTTGCACAAATTGACTCTTGTGTAATTTATTTCACATGAGCTATTCCTAAAACTCATATATGCTTTGATAAAGCATAAAAACTTCATCAATTATATTATGCCTAGCCCAATTCTCTCTCAAATCATATTGATCTTTCCCAACTAAGCTCTCCGATTCATATTTCACAATTCATGATCTTTTACCATATCTTTCTTGTCATAACATCTCAATAAAACTAAATTGTTGAACCAATCCCTTTTCAATTGTTTGATTTATTTGATTGTGTTTGTATGGATTGTTTATGGTATGCTATTTCTTGTGCTATAGTTTTGCGAAGAGTTACGAGCTTAGTTGAGAGAAGTGAAACATCATGATCTTCAAAAAGGCAAGTGACACACATGTCCCCTACCCATTTCACTTATGCATTAGTATATTCACCACTTGTAGTATGCATGATAGGTGATTTATTCAACTGTTTTATCAAATGCTTAGATCCTAGTAGTGTGTAGCTATCCCTCAAAACCCCACCTGTTAGGATGCTAAATACTTTGAAAAATATTGATGCCATGCTATGATCACTTGCAAAAGGTGTTTTGTGAACAAATTAAGAACTTCAACTAAAATGAAACACCTGGGTGGATTGGTTTGATGATGGAGGCGATGTTGAGTGGCGACCTGGGGCTACACGTTGTGTAGTTGCTGCCTGGGCGTACACTTGTGGTTTGCCACCCAGGAACAAAGAGATGGCTATGTCTTCCATGCTTAGTGTACTTCCAGTGCAGCCTTATGACATTATGGGCTCTGTCTTGACTGATTAGATGTGGGAGCGCAACTTGTGTGCAAGAAGACGGTGGTAGGTGAATTATAGGTTGGGAGCGGATCTTGCCAGTTAGTTGCACTCTCCTCTAAAAGGTCTCGTTTCATTTTATGTATGTGCATAAAATGAATCGTAAGGTGAAAGTGCACAACCCTTGCAAGGTGTTCAAAACTAATCGATTAGCCGTGTCCTCGGTTATGGACAATTGAGTCTCTAGACATGGAATGTACGGAAGAATCTCATCACCATTTCTGAATAAATTAAAATTTGTCTAGAAACACTTAGGATAGGGGCATCTCAGAGCTACATACCTTTCGAGGATGTAGTGGACTCTGAGGGCTATCCTGAATAAATTTGAATAACACCTCAGAGCTACATGCCTCCAGTATGTAGTGGACTCTGAGGGTTATTCTGATTTTGTTGAGTGGCACCCTAGAGCTACATACCTTTCAAGTATGTAGTGGACTTTGGGGGTTATCTTGACCCTTAAAAATCTTGAATGTTTAATAAAAGTTTTAAATAGGATTTTAGGATAAAATTGGCTTTACGCAAATCAGCCTATAAGATCCACCAGCCAAATGTCATGTAGTATAGTCTTTCCACAAAATGCCACCAAATATGTGTCATTTCCCAGTACATCATTGTACTGACCCCTCTGGGGCTGCATATTCAAACGTGCAGGTTTTATTTCGAGTAAGGAACCAGGAGTAGGATCTCGAGACTACATTCCAACATGTCTGCCTGTGGCACGTGATGAAGAATGGAGGCTCACTGCAACTATGCTTTATGCTGTGTACTCGTAAGGTAGAAGACCTATGTAACTGGATTTACGTTGTAATATTGATGCTATTGCAATGATTACTTATTTTGTACTGTGGTGCTATCTACTGATCCAGGGAATGGCACAGATACACAGGAGTTCTGCCTTTAGTAAAAGGCGGGGCGCTACAGAATGGTATCAGAGCATAGTGTTGCCTGTAGGACCGAGACCCTAGGTTTGGAATAGACTTGGAAGCCTTAGGATTCTTTCCTCTCTCTTTAAAAAGAAAATCAATTCAATGTTCTAAATGAAATCAATCTATATACTTTTAGTTTGAAATTTTCTTGTAAGAACTTACCCCATTCATTTGTTTTACACTACTCCTCCTTCTAATTTAGATGACCAGCCTCATTGAATCACTGAAGAAAGGCCTAGTGATGATCATGACCCTAAAGTGTGAGACTGAGTTTCCCAAAGCCTTGAAGAACCTCATGTTAAGTATGGGAATGCAAGGAGAAGCTGTTTACAAAGGATTTCCCGTGATAGATGAAGGTGAAGAATATTGGTGGGTGCAGCTTCATTTATACAAGAATAAAGAAGATGACCACAGGAAGATGGGACTTTGGATGTTCACCAACTCCGAGATGTATCCATCATTTCTAGACTCAGCGAGATGTGCTGCTTGGTCAGCTATAAAGGAACTTGGAGAAAGACTTAAGTGGAGACTTCATAATACTCAGCAAGACCTCAAAGAAGAAAAGGAAGACACTACTACATTGACGGAAACCATAAACCAACTTCAAGGTGACATGGAAAAGTTGGTATCTGAACTTAGTGTTCAAGGAGACCTCATCAAAACCAAGGACGAGCAAATTACCAATCTACTGAAGCAGCTGGACCAGAACAATGGATCTGCTTAGAAGAGTACCAAGAAGCCTTAGTTGGACCTCCAGTTAGGATTCATAATAAAAGATGACGTGTAATAGACGTTTATGATCATACCGACTTGTGGATGATCGTACCTTCCCATTTGTTTGAAAACTAGTTTGCCTGATGTGATGAATGTTTGTTAGATGTTGTTTGTAAGATGAATTGCTTTGATCTGCTGTGTTTGGGTAGGAATCTTCTTTAGATCCCTTCTATCTAAATTCTCATCTATGCTGAGACCTAAACCTGTCCTAAAACCCAAACCAAGGTAATCTCAATGATAGAACAACTACAATGACCCTCAGTTGGAGATAAGGATACAGAGTACAACAATAAGAGGTAGTGTTTCAAGTACAAGGGACTGGAACATTACGCAAGAGGGTGCACAAAGGATGATACCCAAGACTCCAGTAAGCTAGGATGGCTGAAGGATACCACGCAAACAATAAGAAGACACCCCAAGGTGTAACTAATGTGGAAGTAATACTATTCAACCACCTCATGCAAAAAAAAGGTGGAAAGGACAAACAGAGCAATGGAAAGAGCAAACAGAGCAATGGAAAGGATTTTATTTCCTCTTAAATGGCAAACCAAAGGATCTACAACTTAAGGATTATTGCCATGAACCTTGTTGAAAACCTCTAGCTAGGAACGATAGATTTTGTTTTCACAACTCAAAATAGGATTTAGGAACTTGGTTCCAATTTCAACAAAACTTTTGTTTAAAAGCTAGTGAGGTTGACCAAGAGTTAGACTGCGAGATGCACCAAACCAAATACAAGGTAACAATTGGGTGCGACATGGATTGGCCCCCATGACGACTACTCATATTGTTCGCTCTTGTTATGAGGAATGGTTAATCTAGAGAGACATACCTACATGAGAGACAACGTCGTTAAACCATAACCTTAGGAGGATAATATGTTACACCCTTATAGTGAGCCAGTGTGGCCAAAACGTAGGAATACGGTGAGGATTTGATTTTTGAACGGCTACACGAATCAGAAACGTTTTGCTCAGTGGGCTTTGAATGCGAAGGTTGTTCAACTTCGGCTGCTGACTGTTCGGCTACCTCCCTGAGCCTATAAAAGAGAAGTCACTCCTCTCCAGAGAGTCACAACAGAGACAACCACCACTACCTATGAGATTTCCTCCTGAATTCAAAGCTTTACGCCACCGAAGTCTACCCCATCCCGACCTGCAATGTCATGAGACAACTCTCCGAATCCCTGAAACTATTTTCCTGCCCATGAGAGCGTTATTAGATCCCTTATTCCCTGCAAAGGAGTTCATCTTCGAGATATGATCAAGTTGTTCAGCGCCTTTCAACAACTATGAAGACGGTTGCTAAAGGAATTCTTAAGGACCATCTGGTACCTGTGGCAAGTAGCACGACTTGCTCCGGTAACATGAAGAGATTCAACAATGCTGGCTATAAGGCGACCTTCCGTCCCTTAAAGGTGCAAGTACCTCTTACAGAGTCCACCTTGTTTACCCCTATGAAATGCTTGAGAAGACTGCAGAGAGATGCCATCCTAATTCATTGGGATGTGTGGTCTCATCATGTTCGTGGGGCAAGCATGCAGTACTTGGCACTGAGTCATCTTTTGAGATTCTGCAATGAAAATCAGCTAAAAAGCAACAAGAAGTTCGACGATGATTTATATGATTTCTTGGCCTTGGTGAGGACCGACCAAGAAAAGGCTAGATACACATTCTTGGAAGATGTACAACAACCAGGAAGGTTACCAGAACAGAATGGTATCGTGGAAGATTGAAGATCAGAATAGTATAAGGAAACAACCATAAGATGAAGAACCTCTAAGGATGATGATAAGGAAGTTGAGATGATGAGAGGATACCCTCTCAGCTTGGCCTTCTGAATGACCCAAGGAGACAACTCAGCTTGGTCCTCTGATTGAACCAAAGAGTGACTCCTTAGTGTCCAAAGTAGTTCAACTACTACCCCGTTGGATAGAAAGCTCTACAATAGAGTAAGGTTACCTCAAGCAGCCCCATAAGGAAGGTTGGTGCCCGGATTTGTGAATAGACACCCACCTATTGTAAATGAAGATGTGGACTACCTTGTTGATGACAATGCAATGGATGATATCTGTTTATCACCAGAATTGGATGGAACCCTTGGTGTGCCCACTTTTGAACATAGTTGTGGACATCAAAACTTCTGAGAAGAACGATTCAGAGAAAATGGCACGACAGTGAATGCAAGCTGGGAACAAAATGCAAGTGCCTAAGGAAGCATCAAGATACCACCAAGAGGAATTTTCTTTTAAGGGTGGTAGCACCCTAGTTCCATTAGAATCAATAAACTTTCTAGCCTCTTCCAATCTCGGGGACGAGATTTCTTTTAAGGGTGGTAGTCTGTAACATCCCAAGATTTTATCAATTTTTGGGGGAATTTTTTTGCTTTTATTTTGCTTGAGATGATTGGAATTTCACAGAGATTTGAAACTTTTGAGTTTATTTGAAAGCTTTATTAGAAAACTATTTTAAACTTTCTATTATTTTCCTTGAAGAACTCCTTTGAGAAAATAAAGTATCAATATTACTTCTTTCCTTTTTAATTCAAACCTATGCAAGCTACTTGCAAAGGATACCTCCTAAAATGATTCTCTTGTCTCAAAGGTTTGCATTGCAAAAGGTGTTTTGAAAACAATTTGTAAATAATATTTTATAAAGTGTTATCCTCTTATTTTAAAAGGATTATTTCAAAATCCTATTTCTACTTAGGTTTATGCAAATAAGCCCTTTGTCTAAATTATAGAGTTTTATTTGGAAATTTGTTTTAATTATAAAAAACATGTTTATTACTGTTCTGGATTGTGCTTTGAATTTTAGAAAATTTTACAATTTGGTTTGATGTCATTTGATTTCAAAATGCAAAATCTATGAAACAAATCATAAAACAAAAAATAAGAAAAGAAACAGCTCAAAAAAAAGGGGAGAAGAGGAGGGCATCAGCCCAAACTGGGCCGTGCCCGGGACCCAGAACTAGCCCAGCCGGCCTCAGCCCGCACCCCTCTCTCTGCTCTTCTTTCCTTTTTCTTTTCTTTTCACGCTGACAGGTGGACCCCACCTGTCAGCTCCTCCATCAACCTCCGGCCGTTTCCTTCTCTCCCGCTGGTAACCGCCGGTGATTACTCCCTCCAGCAACACCCCCGCCCCTTTAAAACCCCTCCGTAAAGATGACATAACCTCCTCTCCCATCTCCCTCTGGAAACCGAACCGAAGATGCCGCCCTACGCCCCCAATTCGTCGTCGTCTTCCGCCAGTACTGGGAGCTCAAAGCTCCAAATTCCATCGAGGTCTGGCCGCAATCGGCGCTCCCTCTCTGCTCCACGCCTTCCCCTCTTCTCTGCGCACCCACTGACCCCATTTTTTTGGCCCTAACTCGCAGAGCAGTGAGTTCATCTTCGACGCCCGAGACCGCCCTCGCCTCCAGTCGCCGTTCCCCTTCGCCACAGGAAACAATCAACGTCACCGATCACATATTCGAACACGCCGTCCTCTGCCGCACCCCGTCCGCCTCTTCTCCGTCGCCAGGGACCTTGGAATCGTCATCGCCGTCGACCATCTGGGCGCCTCGCCGGAATTCGCCGCCGGAAACCCTAGCCACTGTGAGCTCTCCCTCCTCTTTCTTTAGTAGCCGTCGGATCTGGATTCTAAGGATAGGATTAGAACACTAATCGAAACGGTACAGACCAATCCTAGCCGCACAGATCACTTTAAATCCAATGGCCCAGAGACCTGATCCGCCCGAAGAGGTACCAGCCAATCAGAATAGACCACGTGGCAGCCCTCTGTTAAAACCAATTTCAAATTAGATCTTCAAACCAGATTTGATCCCAATCTTGCAAAATTTATATCTTTCATTTCATAAGTCCAAAAATAGCAAATAATATCTCGTTGGAATCCTTAGAACATCTAGAATCCAGTAGTGCAATAAAACTTCATATTTTATGGGTTCAATTTGAAACTATTTTCAAATTGGAATCAAACCTTCTGCTAACGTAGTTAATTCATATCTCTTGTTCTGTTGATCCAAAAATTACAAATTTGTAGTCTCTGGAATCCTCTCAACTTGTAGGACATCATAGGATCAAGAAAATCCAAATTTGATACGTGCACACACTTTGTGCATTCAAATCTATCCAAATCACTAATTTGATCATAGTTTGAATTCTATAACTTATTTTAGAGTGATTCCAATTGCAGTGACTTTGTATTACTGCAAGATATCCAGTAGCACCATTCCCATAATTTCTTGAACCATGTCATGATTATTCAAATTCTAATATGAGAATTTGAGTAGTTCCTATATAGATTAATTCTATTTCAATCAATGATTCCTTCTACTTTAGAAAACCCTATGATCATACCCATCCATCACCATCATGCTTAGTCCAAATCATCACCCAATCTCATGCCTATATAATTCTTGTGGGCTTAAGTTCATAGTATTCAAATTACACCTGAGTAATTTGAGTAAATAGTGGCATATCTCAGTTAAGTTCTCCTTTGCTAGTAGTGGTGACACACTCCACTCTATGCCATACATATCATAAACCATTCCCAATCAAACACTCTTCTTGAACTGTGCTCAAAACTAGTTTGAGTTCATCCAAGGGTAATTTTAAAACTCTGACTTAGCCATATCTTCCAAAGTCAAACCCAAGATCAAGTTAACCCTTTTGTCCAAGCCAATCTTGCGACCAAGGAGCCACCATCATACTAAATAACATTCAATCTTGTTCAACCCCATGCAAACTTAATCCAAGTGGCCTATATTGAACTATTCAATTTACAAATGAGTTAATTGAGTAATCCAATATATCACAAACCCTTACCCAAGCCTATGTGTAACATGTACTATTTTGAGAAAGTGTTATCACACTTTATTCAGTAGTGTTATGTTGCATCATTCTAAACTCATGTGAATCTATTCACATATTTTGTCTAATTCATATATGTACTCAAATTGCAATTGTGCTACTTGAGTAGGAATATGAATTCATCTCAAACCTAAATCCTATTTTGTTAATGTGGTGTTGTTATAACCCATACCGTAGTATGTGTTATACACCATGTTGATCAATAAACCATTTGAGCCATGTCCTCAAATATCAATCATTCATACCCAACCCAATGCCTGCTAGTCCTATTCACATATACTGAACTATTCAACTTGCAAATGTGCTAATTGAGTAGTTCAAGCATTCCTAAAACCTAACCTAGTTCCTAAGTGCAATAGATGCTATTTAAGAGTAACTGTTGTCACATTTACTCAATAGTGTCGTAGTTGCACAAATTGACTCTTGTGTAATTTATTTCACATGAGCTATTCCTAAAACTCATATATGCTTTGATAAAGCATAAAAACTTCATCAATTATATTATGCCTAGCCCAATTCTCTCTCAAATCATATTGATCTTTCCCAACTAAGCTCTCCGATTCATATTTCACAATTCATGATCTTTTACCATATCTTTCTTGTCATAACATCTCAATAAAACTAAATTGTTGAACCAATCCCTTTTCAATTGTTTGATTTATTTGATTGTGTTTGTATGGATTGTTTATGGTATGCTATTTCTTGTGCTATAGTTTTGCGAAGAGCTACGAGCTTAGTTGAGAGAAGTGAAACATCATGATCTTCAAAAAGGCAAGTGACACACATGTCCCCTACCCATTTCACTTATGCATTAGTATATTCACCTCTTGTAGTATGCATGATAGGTGATTTATTCAACTGTTTTATCAAATGCTTAGATCCTAGTAGTGTGTAGCTATCCCTCAAAACCCCACCTGTTAGGATGCTAAATACTTTGAAAAATATTGATGCCATGCTATGATCACTTGCAAAATGTGTTTTGTGAACAAATTAAGAACTTCAACTAAAATGAAACACCTGGGTGGATTGGTTTGATGATGGAGGCGATGTTGAGTGGCGACCTGGGGCTACACGTTGTGTAGTTGCTGCCTGGGCGTACACTTGTGGTTTGCCACCCAGGAACAAAGAGATGGCTATGTCTTCCATGCTTAGTGTACTTCCAGTGCAGCCTTATGACATTATGGGCTCTGTCTTGACTGATTAGATGTGGGAGCGCAACTTGTGTGCAAGAAAACGGTGGTAGATGAATTATAGGTTGGGAGCGGATCTTGCCAGTTAGTTGCCCTCTCCTCTAAAAGGTCTCGTTTCATTTTATGTATGGGCATAAAATGAATCGTAAGGTGAAAGTGCACAACCCTTGCAAGGTGTTCAAAACTAATCGATTAGCCGTGTCCTCGGTTATGGACAATTGAGTCTCTAGACATGGAATGTACGGAAGAATCTCATCACCGTTTCTGAATAAATTAAAATTTGTCTAGAAACACTTAGGACAGGGGCATCTCAGAGCTACATACCTTTCGAGGATGTAGTGGACTCTGAGGGCTATCCTGAATAAATTTGAATAACACCTCAGAGCTACATGCCTCCAGTATGTAGTGGACTCTGAGGGTTATTCTGATTTTGTTGAGTGGCACCCCAGAGCTACATACCTTTCAAGTATGTAGTGGACTTTGGGGGTTATCTTGACCCTTAAAAATCTTGAATGTTTAATAAAAGTTTTAAATAGGATTTTAGGATAAAATTGGCTTTACGCAAATCAGCCTATAAGATCCACCAGCCAAATGTCATGTAGTATAGTCTTTCCACAAAATGCCACCAAATATGTGTCATTTGCCAGTACATCATTGTACTGACCCCTCTGGGGCTGCATATTCAAACGTGCAGGTTTTATTTCGAGTAAGGAACCAGGAGTAGGATCTCGAGACTACATTCCAACATGTCTGCCTGTGGCACGTGATGAAGAATGGAGGCTCACTGCAACTATGCTTTATGTTGTGTACTCATAAGGTAGAAGACCTATGTAACTGGATTTACGTTGTAATATTGATGCCATTGCAATGATTACTTATTTTGTACTGTGGTGCTATCTACTGATCCAGGGAATGGCACAGATACACAGGAGTTCTGCCTTTAGTAAAAGGCGGGGCGCTACAAGCCGGCAGTCCCCTTGTCCTTCGTCGAGCCGGCCGCGCTGGGCTGGTCGGCTGCCTCCTTTAGCGCCGAGGCGGCAGCCCCCGGGTCCGGTGGCGGTACCTGAGCCGGGGCGGGGTCTCCAGGCACGTAGATGGATACGGACTCCGGCGAAGGCTTGATAGACGGCTTGTGGATGATTTCCAGGGATATCCCAGCTGGGATATCCTGCTTGGTGGAGCCAATCTTGGACAGCCGGTCTGCTTCCTCGTTGTTTGCTCTGGGGACATGGTGGAACTCGCAGCCCTCGAAGAATCCGCTGAGCTGCTGCACGTAGAAGCGATAGGAGGCCATGTTGGCATCCTTAGCGTCCCAATCCCCTGAGACCTGGTGCGTCACTAGGTCGGAGTCTCCGAAACAGAGGATCCTCCTGATGCCGATCTGCTTGGCCATCTTGAGCCCGTGCACCAGGGCTTCGTACTCAGCGACGTTGTTTGACGCACGGAAGTGCATCTGCAGCTCGTACTGCAGCTTGTCTCCCTTGGGAGAAGTGAGGACGACGCTGGCTCCCAAGCCCCCGAGCAGCTTGGAGCCATCGAAGTGCATGCGCCAGTGGGTGGAGTCCGGAGCCGGCGGCAGGTACTGGTGCTCTCCCGAGTCAGTGAAGAAATCCGCTATGATTTGCGACTTGATTGTCATCCTGGGCTTGTACTGAATGGTGTGAGCTGCGAGCTCGATCGCCCATTTGGCCACTCTTCCCGACGCGTCTTTGCACCCGATGATCTCCGAGAGCGGAGTTGT
This sequence comes from Dactylis glomerata, assembly GCA_007115705.1. Taxonomy (NCBI): domain Eukaryota; kingdom Viridiplantae; phylum Streptophyta; class Magnoliopsida; order Poales; family Poaceae; genus Dactylis; species Dactylis glomerata. The sequence goes on along the minus strand of QXEO01000977.1, from coordinate 1,280,655 downwards.
GCTCACCACCGTGATTGGGTGCTCTTCAAAGTAGTGCTTCAGCTTCCTGGCCGCCATGTACACGCCATACGCGACCTTCTGGTAGTGTGGGTAGTTCTGCTTGGAGAGAGTGAGCACCTCACTCAGATAGTACACCGGGCGCTGAACCGGCAGCTCTTTGCCTTCCTCGGTGCGCTCCACCACGATCACGACGCTGATGACGCGTGGGGTCGCTGCGATGTAGAGCAGCATTGGTTCTCGTGGAGCCGGCGCAGCCAAGATTGGCACGGTAGACAAGGCTCGCTTGAGGTCGTTGAAGGCATCGTTAGCGCGCTGGGACCAAACGAAGTGGTCCGTCTTCTTCATCAACTGGTACAGCGGCATGGCCTTCTCCCCGAGCCGGCTGACAAATCGGCTAAGCGAGGCCAAGCAACCAGCAAACTTCTGCACATCCCTGAGCTGGGTGGGCTTCTCTAGGGCCTCGATGGCTTTTATCTTCGAGGGGTTAGCCTCGATCCCTCACTGGGAAACGATATAACCTAGGAGCTGTCCAGCCGGCACACCAAAGGTGCACTTCTCTGGGTTGAGCTTCATGCGATAGCGCCGCAGGTTGGTGAAGGTCTCCTTGAGGTCGTCCAGGAGCGTGCCGCTCTGCTTGGTCTTCACCACCACGTCATCCACATAAGCGTGCACGTTCCTCCCAATCTGCCCCTGCAGACATCGCTGCATGGTTCGCTGGTAGGTGGCTCCAGCGTTCTTCAGGCCGAACGGCATGGTAACGTAGCAGTAGGCTCCATATGGGGTGATGAAGGAGGTCTTGATCTGATCCGGCTGGAAGAGCGGGATCTGATGGTAGCCTGAATAGGCGTCCAGGAAGGACAGCAGGTCACAGCCGGCTGTGGAGTCGATAACCTGGTCAATCCGTGGCAGTGCGAAAGGATCCTTGGGGCAGGCCTTGTTGAGGCTGGTGTAGTCGATACACATTCGCCAAGTGTTATTCCTCTTCAGAACCAAGACTGGGTTTGCAAGCCAGTCGGGGTAAAACACCTCCATGATAAAGCCGGCTGCAAGGAGCCGGGCAATCTCCTCGCCAATAGCTTTCCTCTTTTCTTCTGCAAACCGCCACAGCGACTGCTTGACCGGCTTGGCATCCGGCCGGACGTTGAGTGCGTGCTCAGCCAGCTCCCTCGGCACACCAGGCATGCCCTTTGGAGACCATGCAAAGATGTCCCGATTCTCACGGAGGAAGCTGGTGAGCTCGCTTTCCTATTTGGCAGACAAGCCGGTGCCGATGATGACGTACTTAGAGGGGTCGCTCTCGTCCAGCAGGATCTTCTTGGTGTTGTTGGCCGGCTTGAATTGCTCCACCGGCGACTGGCGAGCCGGTATGTCTTGCTGGGTCAGCTCCACTCGATGTAGAAGCTGCCTCTTCTCCTCGGCGACGACCAGCGCCTCTGCCAGCTGCGAGCTCTCCCTTGCGCAGGCCAAGAACTTCTTGAAGCTTCCCGAGACTGTGATCACACCTCTGGGCCCTGGGAGCTTCATCTTCAGATAGGCGTAATGCGGGACAGCCATGAACTTGGCCAGGGCTGGACGGCCAAGCAGCGCGTGGTAGGGACTACTGATGTCCACCACCTCGAACCAGATGGGCTCGCGGCGGCTATTCCCCTTCTTTCCAAAGAGAACCTCCAACTGCACCTTGCCCAAAGGGGTGCAAGAACGCCCAGGCACGATGCCATGGAAGGTGAGCCGGCTAGGTTTCAGCTGAGCAAGCGGGATGGCCAACTTCTCCAGGGAGCTTCGGTAAAGAAGGTTGATACTACTACCGCCGTCGATGAGCATGCGGGAGAACCGACACATGTGCGTATCGGAACACACGACAGGATCCACGACCAAAGCGTACTCTCCAGGGCTGGGCATCAGCCTCGGATGGTCCTCGCGCCCCCAGGTTATGGCCGCCTCGGACCAATGCATGAACTGAGGTTCTGCAGGCATCACAGCGTTCACCTCTGCCTCATGCCAAAGATCATTCCTTTTGTCCTTGCCGGGGGTAGTGAAGATGTGATACTGATCCACATCCGTCGGGAAGTCATCATCTTGATCTGGCTCGCCTCCAGCCGGGTCGCGCTGTTGGTCCTCCTGACCTTCAGCCGGTTGCGCTTGCGACGTACCAGGGATCTGCCGAGCGCGCTGCTCCAGCTCTCTCATGAAATGGCACTGACGCGTGGAGTGGGTCGCTTCCCTGCCCGGGGAGGTGCGGAATTTACACGGCTGATCAAGCGCAGCATCGAGGGTGTACTTGTCCTCTTTGCGCCCATGACCGCTGCCTGCAGCCCCCGGGCCTCCTTGGTTTGAAGCCGCTCGCTTTGAGCTAGCAGATCCCCTAGGGGACGTCTTGACGTGGTCGAGCCACAGGTGGATGTGCAGCGCCGATGGGCGAGCCTGGGACTCCGACCCTGGCGCTGACTCCACGATCAAGCGTGGCCCGCTTGCTCTGCCGCCTTGCTGGGCGCAGCGGCCTTGGGCGCTGCTGCTCGGAGCACGGCCGCCATGTCCACGCCCTCCGCGGCCTCGGCTCGCCGATGGCGACCGCTGGATCTGGCCGGGGACGACGGTGGCGAAGCCGCGGCGCAGGTCACGGGCGAGCTCGGTCGGTGCGTCTCCATGCACGTCGTAGAACTCACTGAGCGTGGTGCTCGCGCGGCGCCGGTTGGCCTCGTCCTCGGCCACCTTGCTGAGGAGGACGAGGCGCGTCCGCTCCAGGGCCTCGACGACCCGGGCGGGATCGATGACGCGGTCGAGGGGAGCGCGCAGGTCCACCACGGAGACGTCCGGGGCGTCATCCTCTGGGAGTGGAGCATCTTGCTCCGGTGGAGGAAGGCGTCCGGGCGACGGGCGCTCTGGGCGCAGAGAGTCGCCGCCCTCCTCTTCTCCCAGGGCCATCACCTCGACCATGGCGCCAAGACTGCTGCTTTCACCGCAGCTCAAGCCTCCGTCGCAGAGGGAGTCGAAGACGTCGGTCACTTCCTCCGGGAAGGGCTTGGCGACGTAGAAGCGGTGGCTGCCATCGTCGAGGAAGGAGTCGCTGTTGCCGAAGCCATTCTCGAAGTGGGCCAAGTTGTCGCTGACACAGTCGAAGGTGCCGAACCTCCAGACGAGGCCGGAGGCGACCTTCTTGCCGAAGGGTCCCGGCCGGAACTTGACTCCGCTCGCCACCGCGCTTTGCCCCACGGTGGGCGCCAACTGTCGTGGGAATTTAGAGACAGTAGCCATGGGGAGGCTTATCGGAGGGGCTCGACGATGGTAACGATGGTTCCGGCTCGGGATTGTGCCAACGGAGACACCTCGGTTTACCCAGGTTCAGGGCCCTCCCGGTTGGAGGTAAACCCCTACTTCCTGCCTGCTTTGTATTGATTGGATAGTAGCGATTACAGTGCTCCTCGAGCTGTTCGGGCTAGAGGAGGAAGAAGAAGATTGGATCTCCCTAAGCTAAGGGTCCAGGCCCCCTTATATAGGCGGAGGCCTGGTTACAGGTTTAGGTAGCGATTCGGCCGGCTGCCGGCTCCTCGGCGGCGGCGTCCTTGGCGTGATCCTTCGGCCCTGCTCTGACAAAGGCACTTTATAAAGTGCCTTTCCCCTGGGCTGGCATCTGGAGAGCATATCCCTTCCCTTTTGCCTCGGATTCCATCGTGGGGAAGGGTCTTCGATCTCTCATTGGTTGGACGTGGTCGTGGCGCTCGTCACTCCCGTCCTGCGCCCCTGCCGCTCTTGTCGGGGCCATCCTACTTTCGACCAGACAACCGTTGGGAAGCTTTGTCTTCATCACCCGGTTCCAGTTCTTCTCGGCGGAATCGCCAGCCGGCTGCTGGCGCAGCCGGCCCTTCGGGTGGAGCCGGTCTTCTCGTGCTGAAGCCGCGGGGACTCCTAGGACGCCAGCCGGCATATTGCCTGGCCCGTGGTGCGCCCCCTAAGTCGTCCCCACGACAATACACAATGCATCTCACTAGGCCCAAAAATGGTGAAGTGTCATGTAGTCGACGTTCACATGACACCACTAGTGAAATAACACCACAACAGATAAATATCAAACCATTAAATATTACTCAACAATAATCCACTACTAACATCTTGACTTCTCCCATGTCCTCAAGAACTAAACAAACTACTCACAAGAGATCACATGGATCATGATCAGAGGTGAAATAATGGTAAATAACAATCTGAACATAAACCTTAATTCAACGGTTCTACTCAATAGCATCAACCACAAGAGTAATCAACACCGGGAAAGTTTCCCCTAAGAATTTAACAAGATCCAACTCAAGATGTTACAGAGGGATGGCATGGTGATGGTGGAGATGAAGGTGCTGGTGATGGAGATGATGATGATGATGATCCCGATGAAGTCCGGTGCGATGATGATGACGATGGCGACGATCTCCCCTCTCCAGGAAGGAATTTCCCCGGCAGATTTCTGCCTGTCGGAGAGCTTTTCTCTCTCTGGTGTTTTCTGAAGGAAATATGCCCTAGAGGCAATAATAATATTGTTATTATCATATTTCTTGTTCATGATAATGTTTATACTCCATGCTATAATTGTATTAAGCGGAAACATTAATACTTGTGTGGTTTGTGAACAACACCGTGTCCCTAGTACGCCTCTATGGACTAGCTCATTGATTAATGATGGTTAAGGTTTCCTAACCATAGACATGAGTTGTCAATTAATAATGAGATCATATCATTAGGAGAATGATGTGATGGACAGACCCAAATAAAGCAGAGCAATTAGATCGTGTCATCGTGTTCATCTTTGTGAAGCTTTTTCCTATGTCAAGTATTGTATTCCTTAGACCATGAGATAATACAACTCCCTGGTATTGGAAGAAAGCTTTGAGGTCATCAAACGTCATCCTATGTGAGGGTGATCATAAAGGTGTCTCTCAGGTGATCGGAAAGTACTTGTTGGGTTGTATGTATCGAGATGGAATTTGTCCCTCCCGAGTCGGAGAGATATACTTCGGGCCCACTCGGTAATCGATATCAACACCGCTTGCAAGCACGTGGTTAAGGAGTTAATCACAAAGTGATATCAGATTACGGAACGAGTAAAGTACTTGCTGTGAACGAGATTGAACTAGGTATGTCGATACCGACGATCGAATCTCGGGCAAGTAAAATATCGCGAGACGAAGGGAATACATATACGGGATTAATTGAATCCTGACATCGTGGTTCATCCGATATGATCATCGATGAATATGTGGGAGTCAATATGGGTTTCCAGATCCCGCTATTGATTATTGATAGAAGATCATGTCTGCATATTCTCGAACCCGTAGGGTCACACACTTAACGTGCATCGACGCTAGGATAGAATGGATAATTGGTTAATGAGTTTTTTTGTTCGGAGTCTCGGATGAGATCCAGGACATCACGAGAGGTTCCGGAATGGTCCGGAGAATAAGATTCATATAAAGGAAAGCAGTTTTTGGATTCCGGAATTGTTTCGGAGTTTATCGGTATTGTACCGGAAGGTTCTAGAAGGTTCCAAAGTGGGACCAACGTGGGCCCACTTGTCGGAGGCCTATGTGGGCTTAAGGGGAAGTGTCCTGGCCACTTTGGGCCAAGCGCACATGGCCCCTAAGGCCCAGCCGGCCAGCCCAAAGGGGAAACCCTAGGGGAAAGTTCTAGAAGGGAAGGGGGAAGACTTGCCCCCCACTCCACCCCTTGGGCCGCCGCCCTAGGGCTTGGAGGAGGGGCCAAGGCAGCCGGCCACCCCCCATATAAGGAGGGGCAGGGGCGCAGCCTCCCCCCTACTCCAACCCTAGCCGCCAGCTAACTGCTGCCCTCCAATCTCTCTCTCCCGACTGCGTGTAGGCGAAGCCCTACCGTAGAAACTCTCCACCATAAGCACCACGCCGTCGTGCTGCAGATCCAATCTATCTCTCCACCATACTTGCTGGACCAAGGAAGGAGGAGACGTCGCTGCACCGTACGTGTGCATCTCTCGGAGGCGTCGCCACTTGCGGCGTAGGATCGGATCAGATCGCGGGGAGGAGACGGCTAGTACGACTACATCATCCACGTTCTGTTGAACGTTTCCGCTGTGTGATTTCTTCAAGGGTATGAAGATCTCATCTACCTCTCTCGTTGATTACATCTCCTAGATTAGATCTTGGCTTTCTTGTTCGCATCCGTAGGAATATTTTTGATTTACTATGCTGCGAAACCCTTCAGTGGTATCAGAGCTAGATCTATGCGTAGATGTGTTTCACGAGTAGAACGCAACATGCTTGTTGCGGGCGTTGATGTTTTCTGTTGCAAACCTCTTGTTTTGTATTTCTTATGGCGCGGCATAGTGAGATCGAAGCAGTCCAGGCCAACTTTACGCGACCTCGTTCGCGAGACCGGCTCCGCACTTGACGTGTGGCTTGTTCCACACATGCGGCTGGTGGATGCCAGTTTCTCTCACTATAGTAGTCATGATATTTACAACGGATGTTAGCAACCATAATATCACCGTTGTGGCTTTTCGTAGGTAAGAATCGTTCTTAACTTGCTACTCCCATAAGCCACGTAAAACATGCAACAACAAAGTAGAGGCGTCTAACTTGTTTTTGCGGGGAGTGTTTTGTGATATGGTATGGCCACAAGATGTGATGTGATATATGTGATGTATGTGATGATCATGTTTTGTAATATTTCACGACTTGCATGTCGATGAGTTCACAACCGGCAGGAGCCATATGGTTGTCTTTATAATTGTGTATGACCTGCGTGTCAACTTCTTATACGCCATGTAATAGCTTTACTTTATCGCTAAGTAGTTAGCAATAGTTGTAGTTGCTATTCATGGTGGAGGCAATCATGTACAGACATGGCCTCGGAACACACGGACCGAAAGGTCAAGCATGAGTCATATGGATGATATGATCAACATGTTGATGTTCACCATTAAAACTACATCATTCACGTGATGATCGGTCTCGGTGTAGTGAATTTGGATCATGCTTCACTAAACAACTTTGAGGGATGTTGAATTTAGTGGGAGTTCATTAGTAATTTGATTAACTTGAACTAATTATCATGAACTAAATCTTGATGTATTTGTATAAGTCGTTGTAGTCTTTGGCACCGTTTCCACCGACACTTAGCTTAATTGAGTTAAAAGAACTATAGAATTCTGGATAATCACTTTTCGGTCTAGTGTCGTTTAGTTATAATGTCAAGACTAAAGATTAAGTCCTATTGCAAACTTTAGCAAACCTTGCTTGCTCCATACGATTTAATAAATTGTATTAATCTAAGAGCAACGATTCAAGTTTAGTATCTAAAGATCATATGTTTGACTTCATGATAAATTGATCTTCAAAATTGTTTGAGAATCAAAGTGATCATCGAGCTGAAAGAATTGTTTAAGAAACAAATAAGAAGTGAAAGATATTTGATATCTAAGACTTTGATTGTTTGCAAAATGATGAAGTATAATTTAGTAAAAGAACATATGCTCATATTGTATGACTATATGCGAAGATTGAAGATGCTAGGCGTCCCGATCACCCAAAAGTTTGGGAACTAATATTATACTTGCATTCATCCTTATAAGCTATAGTAGTTTCATCATGAAAGATGTCATGATAGGACGAATGAAAAGGTATCGGCTAAATTGTTTTGCTATACCAAAAGAATACTAAAGAATGGAATCTGGAAGAATACCAATCATATGATGATGGCGATCCACTTCAAAGTGCAAAATCCAAGGCTATTAGTATTTGACTAAAAATCCTTTGGACTATGTGTCAAATGATTGACGCCACTATTGATGTCGATAGATTCTTCTAAAAGGAGAGGAAATGCTAAATAGGATCTGCAAAATTATTTGGTAGAAAAGGAAAAGACTGGAATTGTCCAGCTCAGGTATATAAATGATATACATGTTATAGATGAATTCTTTTGCTCGTTAACAATGTAATTCTTGGGTATTCGATACTGATTTGTTGGTATGAAATGTCATACAAAGCAACACAATACAAGAAGTACAATGGCCTAAGTAACTAGTAAAAGAATATGGTAATGATGCATGTCGAGATACAAATAAAAGTGTTATTGTGCTTCTCGTCGGCATAAAACCTAGCCTTCTAGATATGTTAAGAACTTAATAATTGTTATTTTGTTCTAGTATTATGAGAGCAATGGTTGTTCAAATTATTACCGTCTTCCATAATCGATGGATAGATTATTATTATCTTGTTGGTGAAATAGACATTTATAACACTAATGCTAAAGGTCGCGAGACAAAACAAATTTCACTTATATGTGACACCGCCGTTTAAGTCATACTGGAAACAAAACATGAAAGAAATTCTATATTGATAGATTTTTGAGTCAATTGATTTTGAATCGATTGACGCTTGTGAGACTTTTCCTAAAGATGATTAAACTCCGTTCGTGGGCCATAGAAAGAACAAGCGACTAACTACATGGAGATCGTACATGTTGATGTATGTAGTTCATGTGTGAAGTCGAGCGTGGTGTATTTTCTATTTCATCAATGACTCGAATAGATGTACGGTATATCTACTTGATGAGATAGAAGTATGAAATTGTTCAATTTATGAAGTGAAAATTGTTGTAACAAGAATATTCAAGTTGTATGATTAGATCATAAAGAAGAATATTTGAGTTACAAGTTTAGCAAACATCTAAGAGTTAGAGGAATTGTTCCACAAACTTGCATCATGATAAACACCATAGGAGTATGGAGTTTTCGATGGATGTAATCAAACCTTGTTTGACATGGTTAGATCAATGATGAAATAAACTACCAATATAATTTGTGGATTATGCTTTAGAGACTACCGCTTTTCACTGAATAGACTGCCATCATAATCTACCGAAATGACACCATACAAGTTATAGTTGTATTTTCTTGAATTTTGGTACGCAAGGCATATGTGTAAAATGTTTACAACCAAAATCGGATTAGTAAGTCTTTGTAGGGTTATCCCAAAGAATGTCGATGGGTGTTTCTTCTGCCATAAACCCAATTAAAAGTGATTGTCACTGAAAGAAGTGAACTTCTTATGAAGGAGTTTTTTGCGAAAGGTTTAAGTGGGAGGAAGATAGAACTTGATGAGGTTATTGAATCTGAGCAAGATGATCAGAGTAGCGCAGCACCAGAAAATGTTCTGGAAGCGGTAACTACATTCATAGCTCACGCGTCTACAATATGTTGTAGTCACGACATCGAAGTTCCTATTTAACCAAGTTGGTCGTAATCAAATAGTAAGATTTGAGGACGAGATATTATTAGATAATAGTAACCAACAATATACAAAGAAGCGATGATGGGACCTGACTTCGTCATATGAATTATTCTAGCAACAATTACATATTGAGATATGATAGTTGAATAAACGAAACAACGTTCCTCTACCGGAATGCACACCAAGGACGTGTAACTGACATGACCCAATGGGTTTTGTTGATTCAAAGGTTGCTAGATATGTATGCAAACTTCTATGGTAGAAGAAAGCATAGCGAAGTTGGAATCTTCAATGATGAAAACGTTAAAGTGTTAATTTCATCAAGATATTTGAAGATGCTTGTATTACAAGAAAGTAAGTGGGAGCGCTCAGACATATTTCTAATACTTTATGTGGACGACATATCATTTATTGGAAATAATGTGTTTTTCTTGATATTGTTAAGTTTTCATTAAAATTAGTTTTTGATGAAAGACTTAGGTAAAACCAGAATATTAAGCATCAATATCTATGCAGATAGATTGAGGCACTAATATAGTTTTGCCAGAGTACATAGATGAAATATTGAATTTGTTCAATATGGAAACAATAAGAACGGTTCTTGTTGCATGGAAGAGGTTGGAGCAAGAATCAATTGTTTTGACACTTGATGAGTAAAACCACAAGAATGATTTTATCAATCTTGTATACCATGATATGTAGATCCAGATGTGTCCAATGCTCTAAAGGTTATAGCATTCATATGATGATCGTTGGACAATAGTAAAGATATTCTTATGCACTTTCGAAGAAGTAAGAATATGATCTGTATGCAGAAGTGACAAATGGTTCATTGTAATGAGTTACATTGGCTTTGTCACACATACAAGTAAAATTTTATCTCAATTTTTAAAGCCATTTGTTTTGAGTTAGAAGGTGGCATAATAAGATGGAAGAAAGTTCCAGGAAGACTTGGATGAGTTCCAATGTTAATATTGTGGCGGACACTGCAACGAGGGCTAAGTATATAATCGCTTTAGAAGCGGCATAAAAGATGCAAAGTAGATAGTGATAATCCAACTTATTTGTGGCACTGTCGTCCAGGTCATATTGGCATAAAACGCATAAAGAAACTCCATTCTGATGGACTTTTGGAGTCTCTTGATTTTGAATCATTTGACACGTGCAAGCCATGCCTCATGGGCAAGATGATCAAAAACCCGTTCTCCGGAATAATGGAGCGAGCAACGGACTTGTTGGAAATCATACATACCGATGTGTGCGGACCAATGAGTATTTCGACGCACGGTGGATATCGCTATTTTTAAGTGTGCTAGTACTATGTAGTCCTATTGTATGACAATAGTGACAACATAGTCTCGGCCGAGAAACAAAGGTCTCACCAGAAGACCAAGTTTATACGGTGCTATCTCATACAAGATGAGTAATGCGTGCTGACGCAAAAGAATATGCAAATACAAACGGACCTGAAAGTGTCAGACCCGTAGATAAGGTTTACCACGTGCAACGCGTATGAATAACCCCAGAATGCCATAGGTGTTAAAGGCGCCAGTATGACTAGATTATTGACTCTAGTGCAAGTGGGAGACTGAAGGAAATATGCCCTAGAGGCAATAATAATATTGTTATTATCATATTTCTTGTTCATGATAATGTTTATACTCCATGCTATAATTGTATTAAGAGGAAACATTAATACTTGTGTGGTTTGTGAACAACACCGTGTCCCTAGTACGCCTCTATGGACTAGCTCATTGATTAATGATGGTTAAGGTTTCCTAACCATAGACATGAGTTGTCAATTAATAATGAGATCATATCATTAGGAGAATGATGTGATGGACAGACCCAAATAAAGCAGAGCAATTAGATCGTGTCATCGTGTTCATCTTTGTGAAGCTTTTTCCTATGTCAAGTATTGTATTCCTTAGACCATGAGATAATACAACTCCCTGGTATTGGAAGAAAGCTTTGAGGTCATCAAACGTCATCCTATGTGAGGGTGATCATAAAGGTGTCTCTCAGGTGATCGGAAAGTACTTGTTGGGTTGTATGTATCGAGATGGAATTTGTCCCTCCCGAGTCGGAGAGATATACTTCGGGCCCACTCGGTAATCGATATCAACACCGCTTGCAAGCACATGGTTAAGGAGTTAATCACAAAGTGATATCGGATTACGGAACGAGTAAAGTACTTGCTGTGAACGAGATTGAACTAGGTATGTCGATACCGACGATCGAATCTCGGGCAAGTAAAATATCGCGAGATGAAGGGAATACATATACGGGATTAATTGAATCCTGACATCGTGGTTCATCCGATATGATCATCGATGAATATGTGGGAGTCAATATGGGTTTCCAGATCCCGCTATTGATTATTGATAGAAGATCATGTCTACATATTCTCGAACCCGTAGGGTCACACACTTAACGTGCATCGACGCTAGGATAGAATGGATAATTGGTTAATGAGTTTTTTTGTTCGGAGTCTCGGATGAGATCCAGGACATCATGAGAGGTTCCGGAATGGTCCGGAGAATAAGATTCATATAAAGGAAAGCAGTTTTTGGATTCCGGAATTGTTTCGGAGTTTATCGGTATTGTACCAGAAGGTTCTAGAAGGTTCCAAAGTGGGACCAACGTGGGCCCACTTGTCGGAGGCCTATGTGGGCTTAAGGGGAAGTGTCCTGGCCACTTTGGGCCAAGCGCACATGGCCCCTAAGGCCCAGCCGGCCAGCCCAAAGGGGAAACCCTAGGGGAAAGTTCTAGAAGGGAAGGGGGAAGACTTGCCCCCCACTCCACCCTTTGGGCCGCCGCCCTAGGGCTTGGAGGAGGGGCCAAGGCAGCCGGCCACCCGCCCATATAAGGAGGGGCAGGGGCGCAGCCTCCCCCCTACTCCAACCCTAGCCGCCGGCTAACTGCTGCCCTCCAATCTCTCTCTCCCGACTGCGTGTAGGCGAAGCCCTGCCGTAGAAACTCTCCACCATAAGCACCACGCCGTCGTGCTGCAGATCCAATCTATCTCTCCACCATACTTGCTGGACCAAGGAAGGAGGAGACGTCGCTGCACCGTACGTGTGCATCTCTCAGAGGCGTCGCCACTTGCGGCGTAGGATCGGATCGGATCGGGGGGAGGAGACGGCTAGTACGACTACATCATCCACGTTCTGTTGAACATTTCCGCTGTGCGATTTCTTCAAGGGTATGAAGATCTCATCTACCTCTCTCGTTGATTACATCTCCTAGATTAGATCTTGGCTTTCTTGTTCGCATCCGTAGGAATATTTTTGATTTACTATGCTGCGAAACCCTTCATTTTCCACCCCGCAGAGGCGGCGGTGTCTATCTCTGAGCCCCCCTTGACTTAGGTTTTCGGGGACGATGAAATATGTGAAGGGGCGATGGCAGAAGTGGGCCAGGGGCTCTCACCACAGGTGGGCGCGGCCAGGGGCTGGGCCGCGCCCCCTGGTGGTGAGGCTGCCCTGTGGCCCTTCTCGCCTCCTCCTTCTGGTTTCTTCAGTCTTCTGATAAAATATAATTTTTTGATATTTTTTGGGAATTTTCCTGATCTTCGAAATATGGTGCCTTGACGGTCCTTTTTCCAGCAGAATCCTGACTCCGGCAGCAATTCCTCCAATGATCATCAAACATGTAAAAACAGAGGAAATAACATAAGTATCATCTCTAAATGTGAAATATATCAATAAATAGCAGCAAATTATGATACAAAATAGTGATGCAAAATGGACGTATCAACCCCCCCAAGCTTAGACCTCGCTTGTCCCCAAGCAAAAACTAAACTCGGTAAACATGACCACAGGTTTATGGAGTAAAGTGTCGATAATCAAAATACGGACAAGAAGCATCACATTCACGAAGGCACAATTTATAATAGTCAGCAAATTCCTTTTATATGATAAAGACTTGCAATAAGTAAAAGGGAATCACAAATAAGGATGCACAAGGTAAACTATAATTGGTGATGGCAAACCTTAGTTCTTGGTCAGAGAATGATGAACAAGCTATTCTTTCTTTTCAACGGAGCCTTTTTAAAACAGAGCTAATATAGAAAAAACCATATGCTCAATGAAACAAACTTTTGCATTCATAGAAAGCTTTCAAAGATATATTCCTTCAGATAAAAGCATTGTACTAGCAAAAGAAATTAGTAAACATGATTAAAAAGATCAACATATGGATGAGTGAAACATAACAACTCAAATGCTTGCTTAAGATAGAAGGGAGTAGGTTGACTCAACATAAAAGTAAAAGATAGGCCCTTCGCAGAGGGAAGCAGGGATTAAACATGTGCTAGAGCTTTTGATTTGTAAAACAGAGGTAAAAGTTATTTTTGAGAGGTGGTTGCTTTTGTCAATGACTAGCAACAGAGTTCTTGATATCTTCCATATTAAACAAGTGAGAGCGGTTCCGAGATGTTTGATTAATTGGCACATTGGTGCTCTTTTATAGCTTTGCACTCCTCCCCACCTTTTCCTTTCTCAAACCATGGCTAACTGATTCCATCGGGTGCCAACCAACTTTCACATACCATGGAGGAGTGCTCTTTTTTCTTCTTTTCTTATTTAGATTACAATGGTCTGACCAGCTCCCTTGCAAAATTAATGACGAGTAGATGAAGCTGCCTAGTCAAGGGGTACTTAATTTAGTATGGAAGATAACAAACCCATCCACTACGTCCTCATGAGCTAAAAACAGTGGCACAAAATGAGAAGTATTTGAAGGTTTTTGAAAGGTAGCACATGAAAATTACTTGGAATGGCTTAAAATACCATGCATAGGAATTTATAGTGGACTCTTTGGAAGTAACTTGGCTTTTAGGAATTGGATGCACGAGAAGTATTCCCTCTCAGTATAGGTTTTTGGCTAGCAAGGCTGGGTAGCAAGCATAAGAGTTGCATGAAACAAACAAACATACATATAATAGGAACAATCATGCAAACTTCCTTGAAGGTACAACGATTTTAACTTTGAGAATAATAATGCTTATAAGCCAAACATGAAGAAAAACTGAAGTGATGTAACTACAAGCACTTCTTTCTTCTTTTCTACACAAACCTCAAGGTAATGTTGCTACTGACCAAGCTAAGTTTGCCAAAACCAACTAAATTTAATCAAGATCCCAAAGTGATACCAATACTAATCATATAAGAAACATTCCAAACTAAAATAAAGTGTGCAGAAAGTAAACGATAAAACTTCTCATTAATATTTCATTACCGCAACTCACACCAAGGGATACATAGATAACCAACTAAGGAGGATACTTCCACTCTGCAAACTATTCTATAAGATAACTTCTCTATTCATGATATGACTCTACTTGAAAAGTAAATGAGCAAAAGGTAATGATGTGATACCGAGGCACTCCCCCAAGCTTGGAACAAGCGAAGGGGATTCCTATACCGATGACGAATTACTCCTTTGGCAGTGGCGGGATCACCCTTGGGTTAATTAAATGTTCCAGCATCCTGCGAAGCCTGAGATTCTCTTCTTGAAGTATCTCTATCTCCCTCTCCAGAACTCGGTATTGGGCACAGAGCTCATCCGTGACCAGCATACCTTCCTTTATCACAGGCATGAAATTCAGATCCAAGACTGGGAATGTCGGTCCCTGCATATTATGAGAAAAGGCACGTCTGGTGTTCATTGATCCTACAAAAGTAGAGTTTCTTGCCCTTGATCTTCCAGCTTCATGTTCCTCTTTCAGCTTGGGGTCTTCTTCTCTAGGCCTCTTCCCCTTGTCGTCGCTTGAAGGTGCCATGATGCTCTCAAAACTAAGATCAACTCCTGACAGAAATAGCTTGAAACAAAAACACGATGAAAACACAATATACAGACCTCGGGTACTCCGGGGGGTTATATAGGCGAAAATTATACATCGAGAGGAAATCACAGGAGGAAACTGGGACGGAAACGAGTTTCGGGGTGGACTCACCATAGGGCGGCGTGGCCTGGGGTGGGCCCGCGCCCCCTAGTGGTGAGGAGCCACCGGACTCCGTCTCCTGCCCGTTTTCGTCTCGTGATTTTTCATATTTAGCAAAAACAATAAAAATATTAATGGAAACGTCTTTTGCGAACCTTTTCTAACTAGAACTATTACCTATTCGAAAACAAACTCTGAAGGTTCATGCATATTGTCTTGGATGAATTCTTCCGGAGAAACTATTTCAGTTACATCAACATCTTCATTATAAGAATCTCCAGCAATATAATGTTTGAGTCTTTGCCCATTCACCACTTGTGTAGTGTCATCTTTTAACGAAGCAATCTTTATAGCACCTGAGCGGTACACTTCCACAATAACATATGGTCCTTCCCATTTAGAGAGTAATTTTCCTGCAAAAAATCTGAGACGAGACCTATACAATAGAACTTTCTCACCAACATGAAACTCTCTTTTAAGAATTCTCTTATCATGCCATTGTTTGACTTTCTCTTTGAAAAGTCTGGCATTCTCATAAGCTTCGTTTCTCCACTCATCTAGGGTACTCAAATCGAGCAACCTTTTCTTACCGGCAAGTTTAAAATCTCTATTAAGCTCTTTCACTACCCAAAAAGCTTTGTGTTCTAATTCTAAGGGCAAGTGACACGCTTTTCCATAAACCATTTTATAAGGAGACATGCCCATAGGGTTCTTATAAGCAGTTCTATAAGCCCATAAAGCATCGTTTAACTTGCTAGCCCAGTTTTTCCTAGATCTATTGACAGTCTTCTGCAAGATAGACTTGATCTCTCTGTTTGAAAGCTCTACCTGCCCACTAGTTTGGGGATGATAAGCAGAAGCAATTCTATGATTAACATCATATCTAGCAAGAGTTTTTCTAAAACCGCCATGAATAAATTGAGAACCCCCATCAGTCATAAGATATCTAGGCACACCAAACCTAGGAAAAATAACATCCTTAAGCATTTTTAACGAGGTCTCACCATCGGTACTCTTTGTAGGTATGGCTTCTACCCACTTGGTAACATAATCAACAGTAACAAGTATGTGAGTATAGCCTTTTGAAGGAGGAAAAGGACCCATAAAGTCAAATCCCCAACAATCAAATGGTTCAATAACAAGAGTGTAACTCATAGGCATTTCATTTCGTCTAGAAATATTACCAACTCTTTAACATTCATCACAAGATAAAACATACCTTCTAGCATCTTTAAAAAGGGTTGGCCAATAAAAACCTGATTGTAGAACCTTTTGTGCGGTTCTATCTCTAGCATGATGTCCTCCATAAGCGCTTCCATGGCATTTTCTTAATATTTCTTGTTGCTCATATTCCGGTACACATCTTCACATAATACCATCAACCCCTTCTTTATATAAGTGTGGGTCATCCCAAAAGTAATGCCTCAAATCATAAAAGAATTTTCTTCTTTGCTAAGCTGTAAAAGTTGGAGGCAAATACTTGGAAACAATAAAGTTAGCATAATCAGCATACCAAGGAAGGTCTCGCAAAGTTACATTTATTGAGGCCAACTGTTCATTTGGAAAACTATCATTAATAGGAATAGGATCAAAAGAAATGTTTTCCAATCTAGACAAGTTGTCAGCTACACGATTTTCAGCACCTTTCCTATCTACGATATGCAAATCAAACTCTTGTAAAAGCAACACCCATCTAATAAGCCTAGGCTTAGCATCCTTCTTAGACATAAGATATCTAATAGCAGCGTGATTAGTATGAATAGTAACTTTAGAATCAACAATGTAAGGTCTAAACTTAACACCAGGAAAAATTACAGCAAGAAACTCTTTCTCAGTGGTAGCATAATTCTTCTGAGTAGCATCAAGAGTCTTACTAGCATAATGAATAACATTCAACTTATTATCTACGCGCTGTCCAAGAACAGCACCAACAGCAAAATCACTAGCATCACACATAATTTCAAAGGGTAAATTCCAATCAGGTGGTTGAACAATAGGAGCAGTAGTTAAAGCCTTCTTAAGAGTTTCAAAAGCTTCCTTACAATCATCATCAAAGACAAATGGTACATCTTTTCGAAGAAGATTAGTAAGAGGCTTTGAAATCTTAGAGAAATCTTTAATAAACCTCCTATAGAAACCAGCATGACCAAGAATACTACGAATACCTTTAACATCTCTGGGACAGGGCATTTTCTCAATTACTTCCACTTTTGCTCTGTCAACTTCAATACCTCTTTCAGAAATTTTATGTCCACGGACAATTCCTTCATTCACCATAAAGTGGCATTTCTCCCAATTAAGAACAAGGTTAGTTTCTTCACACCTCTGCAAAACTTTATCAAGATTGTGCAAACAATTATCAAAAGAAGTTCCATAGACTGAAAAATCGTCCATGAAAACCTCCACAATTTCTTCACAAAAACCATGAAAAATAGCAGACATGCATCTTTGAAAAGTAGCAGGAGCATTGCATAAACCAAACGGCATATGTCTATAAGCATAAGTTCCATAAGGACAAGTAAAAGTGGTTTTCTCTTGATCTTCCCTTTTAACAGCAATTTGAGAGAAACCAGAGTAACCATCCAGAAAACAAAAGTGCGTCTACTTAGACAACCTCTCTAGCATCTGATCTATAAACGGTAAAGGATAATGATCTTTCTTAGTAACCTTGTTAACTTTTCTATAGTCAATGCACATCCTATACCCAACTACTACCCTTTGAGGAATAAGCTCGTTATTCTCATTAGGCACGACAGTCATTCCTCCTTTCTTAGGAACACAATGAATAGGGCTAACCTATCTACTATCAGCAATAGGATAAATAATACCAGCATCAAGGAGCTTCAATACCTCATTTCTTACCACATCCTTCATCTTGGGAATTAAGCGGCGTTGATGCTCCACAACTGGCTTTGCGTCTTCCTCCATATTAATAGCATGCTGACATAAAGTGGGGCAAATCCCTTTTAAATCATCAAGAGTATATCCCATAGCTCCTCGATGTTTCCTTAATATCTCCAATAACCTTTCTTCTTCCTTTCCTGAAAGGTTGGAACTGATAATAACAGGATATATTTTCTTATGATCTATATAAGCATATTTAAGATCATCAGGTAAAGGTTTTAATTCAAAAACAGGATCTTCCTTGGGTGGCAAAGTGGTACCAAGATCCTCCACAGGTAAATTGTGCTTAATCAGCGGTTGTTGACAAAGAAAAATATCGTCAATCTCTTCTCTTTCCTTCCTGAAAACATCACTTTCATGGTCTTCCATGAATTGCTGCAAAGCATTATTAGGAGCAAGAGCAATAGAAGCAAGCTGTTCAACTCGAATTTTTTTATTAGGCATGTCATTTTCATAAGAAGTCTTAGCAAACTTAGAAAAATTAAACTCATAAGACTCTCCATTAAACTTAGTGAAAATTTTCTCCTTCTTACAGTCTATCACAGCACCACAAGTATTCAAAAAGGGTCTACCAAAAATAATAGGACAAGTTTTACTAGCCTCCTTACCAAGTACTAGAAAATCAGTGGGATATTTAATCTTACCGCATAGAACTTCCACATCTCGAACAATACCAAGAGGCCAAACAGTCTCTCTGTTAACAAGCTGAACAACCACATCAATATCTTCTAGTTCACAAGAGCCAATCTCATGCATAATTTCTTTGTAAAGCTCTAAAGGAATGGCACTTGAACTCGCACCAATGTCACATAAGCCATAATAGCAATGATCTCCAATCCTGATAGAAATAACAGGAACACTTGTTTTCCTATGCCTATTAAGATGTGAAATAATGTTAGTAGCATCTTCACAAAAGATAACATGTTCATCCCCTACATCTTTAGTAACAAGGTCCTTAACTATAGCCATAGGAGACTTAATAATAATTTGCTCATCAGGTTCCACAGCTTTCTTAGTACTTTTATTAGACACACTTACCAAAGTAGAATGCTCTTTTACCTTAGCAGGGAAAGGTGTCTTCTCAAAATAAGGTTCAGGCAAAATGCTATCAATAGTACAAACTTCAGTAGCTGCAGCAGGAATATGACTAATGGAATCTTTATAAGGCGCATGATATTTGTTCCAATCTTTCTTTGGAACATCAAGTTAAGAGGCAAAGGCCTTAAAACAGTTAGCAAGTATTTGAGAATCAAGACCATACGTAGTGCTAACATCATGAAAGTCATCGGTTCCCATAAAAGTTTTAATGCATTCATAATCATAATTTATACCTGACTTCCTACCTTTGTCGTTTTCCCATCCTTCAGCATTCTCTTGGATATAGTCAAGAAGTTTCCACTTAGCATCTTCTTTCATATGAGTAAATGATCCAAAACAAGAAGCATCCAAATAATCCTTATCAGGAAGAGTAAGCCTCGCATAAAAATTATCAATAACAATATTATTGGGGAGCTCATGAATGGGGCATTTGAGCATTAGTAACTTCAATCTCCCCCACGCTTGGGCAATACTTTCTCCATCATGAGGCCAAAAGTTATATATCCGGTTACGATCTTTATGAATTTCACTTGGAGGATAAAACTTGGAATAAAAGAGAGGTACAATTTCCTCCCATGCAATAGATGGACCATCTTTAAGCAGTCGATACCACTCCTCAGCTCTGCCTTTCAGTGATAATGAGAAAAGCTTCCTCTTAACCTGGCTCGGCGAAATACCTGCACACTTGAACAACTCGCATAATTCATGTATAAAAAGTAAGTGATCACCCGGATGGACAGTTCCATCACCTGAATAGCAGTTATCCATAACACGTTCAACAATTTTCATAGGTATTTTAAAAGGATCTAATTGAGCAGGTGGTGGTGGTTCATCCACATGTGCAGCAGTGGTAGTAGTGTTCCCGAATAGGAAACCAAATGGAGAACTCTCCATAGCAAGATAAAATAAAAATAAAAGACAGAAATAAAAACAATACTCACAGCGACAGTTACCTTTAACAATTCCACTCTACAATAGCGCTTCACTCCCCGGCAACGGCACTAGAACATAGTCTTGATGACCCACAAGTATAGGGGGTGTATCATAGTACTTTCAATAAATAAGAGTGTCAAACCCAACGAGGAGCAGAAGGTGTTGACAAGTGGTTTTAATCAAGGTTTCACTGTAAATACTAGCAAACGAGTTTTCAGGGGTATTTGGTAATGCAAATAAATAAAGTGCGAGCAAATAAAAGACAGTAGCAATAATTGCAACAAGTGGCCCAATCCTTTCTTTAGCAAAGGACAAGCCGGTTGTGTAACTTATGATGACCAAACGTTCTCGAGGACACACGGGAGTTTCTGTCAAGAGCTTTCGCTTCATGCCGCTAAATAATCTTTACTGGTTTGATAAGTGTTATGGGGGTGAACCTGTGCTAGCGCACTACCCTTACTAGGATAAATATACACTTTTGATTATACCCCTTGCAAGCATCCGCAAATACAAGAAAGTAATTAAAATAAATCTAACCACAGCCTTAAACTCTAAGATCCTATGCTCCATGGTGTAATGGTTTCCCAATGGAGGTTTAGGTTTCTGTCACTCCAGCAACCCCACAATTGGTAGCCAAATACACAATGCATCTCACTAGGCCCAAAAATGGTGAAGTGTCATGTAGTCGACGTTCACATGACACCACTAGTGAAATAACACCACAACAGATAAATATCAAACCATTAAATATTACTCAACAATAATCCACTACTAACATCTTGACTTCTCCCATGTCCTCAAGAACTAAACAAACTACTCACAAGACATCATATGGATCATGATCAGAGGTGAAATAATGGTAAATAACAATCTGAACATAAACCTTAATTCAACGGTTCCACTCAATAGCATCAACCACAAGAGTAATCAACACCGGGAAAGTTTCCCCTAAGAATTTAACAAGATCCAACTCAAGATGTTACAGAGGGATGGCGTGGTGATGGTGGAGATGAAGGTGCTAGTGATGGAGATGATGATGATCCCGATGAAGTCCGGTGAGATGATGATGACGATGGCGACGATCTCCCCTCTCTGGGAAGGAATTTCCCCGGCAGATTTCTGCCTGCCGGAGAGCTTTTCTCTCTCTGGTGTTTTTCGCCCCGTAGAGGCGGCGGTGTCTATCTTTGAGCCCCCTTGACTTAGGTTTTCGGGGACGATGAAATATGCGAAGGGGCGATGGCAGAAGTGGGCCAGGGGGCTCTCACCACAGGTGGGCGCGGCCAGGGACTGGGCCGCGCCCCCTGGTGGTGAGGCTGCCCTGTGGCCCTTCTCGCCTCCTCCTTCTGGCTTCTTCAGTCTTCTGATAAAATATAATTTTCTGATATTTTTCTGGAATTTTCCTGATCTTCGAAATATGGTGCCTTGACGGTCCTTTTTCCAGCAGAATCCTGACTCCGACAGCAATTCCTCCAATGATCATCAAACATGTAAAAACAGAGGAAATAACATAAGTATCATCTCTAAATGTGAAATATATCAATAAATAGCAGCAAATTATGATACAAAATAGTGATGCAAAATGGACATATCACACGCCACAATTCGCATGATGCCGCTTTGGAAACGCACCACCAAGCGCCTCGTGCACAAACAACATGCACGCGATGCGGGTGGAATCAAGGTAGTAACATTACACAAGTTCACGATGGAACCCACAAAAGAATATGATATAACCACAAAGACTCCACGAGTCAAGAACCCAAATATACGTATAAATATTCAAATCATACATAAAGCAAAACAGTATCCGAGTACGGACAAAAATACAAATGGGCCTAAGAGGCCTGAAGATAAACGATGGCGTCCATAACCCTGCCCAGGCCAAGCCGGAAGGGTAACCTTGCTAACATCGTCGCTTCCATGTACTTGTCTTCAAACCTGCTCTGGCAAATATCCGAGACGATCAGCAATAAGTACGAAGTACTTAGCAAGACTTCAAGACGTATAAAGCATAGTTAACAAGTCGCCTTTGTACGTGAGGTACGCAGACAAGCTCGAGAGACTCAAAAGGACGTCAGCTGTATGGTGGGGTTAAGCGGCAGCGAGCAAGCACTAAAGAACCTATAGAGACACTCTACAACTTCCGTCTAATCAGAATAAGATAAGAGAGCGTATAAAGGAACCAACTAGAATACTACATCAAACATAACCCGGCCGATGAATCACCTCATTGCACCACACTTAGAAAATAAATTATTTAATTCAAAATACCAAAATTTTGAACCAACAAAAACTTTTATTTCAATATAAAATGAAATATTGGTCACCTAAAACACTGATGTGCGGAGCAATTGATTTAAAGATTTGAAAACTAAAGTTTATATTTAACCTAACTCCCCAAAATCTTGGTTGTTAGAAAATATTTCAAAGCAAGTATAGAAATAAAAGAAACACAACACTTTAAAATCCACTAAGTATGGGAATCTACAAAATATTATTGATTACACCACTTAGAAATCTATGACTTAAACCATCAAGTTTTGCTTCACCATAAGTTAGTATTTGTATGCATTTAAAATCAACAAAGTTTGAAACCCAAAGATATTTTCAACTCAGTGTCAAACTTTGAATCTTTTACAAGTGCCATTTGGATTTTTAATTTCCAAAATGAATCAAACCTTCACCCCATGAACTAAAATTCCTCCTACATCATCCCTACTAATTATAAACATGAGCACAAGGATCCAAAATCAGCCCTGCAAGCAAAATCTTAAGAATCTTAAGTTTTGGGTGATCTTCAAAATATTGTTCTGAACCCCTCTTTACACCCATTGATTTAGCAAACCATGCATCAAAACTGCATGTGCCTTTGGGCAATGTTGTAGTACACTTTGAGGACAAGCTCAACACAAAAGAAATTTTACAAAAATCATTTAGCAAGTGCTTTTAAAATTCAGTCAAAAACTGAATCTTTTAAGATGACCATTTGAAATTTCTCAAATAACATGTCATCAAAACTGCTCATTTTGAGCTGAGATTAATCACACAACCTTCTAGTCATTTATAAACTCCAACCATAAATTCAAATTTGAAATTTTTTAATTTTTTTTCTTCTTTCGGGCATTTTATCAAACACCATCGGGGCAGGGCGCACAGTGGCATCACTGTGGCCACTGCGGCCGCACGACCCCGCCCCGGCCCCTCTGCACGCGTGCACGCCCCTGTCGTTGACCCGCCTGAGCCGTGCCAAGGCGCCAGTGCCGCGCCACGCCCTGCAGCCGCAAGAATCCGCCAAGACCTGCCCGCCCTTGTCGCCGTCGGGTCACCTCCTGCCTCCTCTGTTCCCCTCTAGCCTGCACCGCCCCACACCGCGCCAGGACGCCGTGACGCCCGCACAGCAACGCCCTGGAGTGTCCACGCCGTGGACCGAGCCGCCCATGCTGCGACCGCACCCGCGACGCCCGCGGTGGCCACCACCTTCCCCGGCCCGCTCCCGCTCACCCCGACCCTATAAAATGGCCCCCGATGCACCCTAAGAACTCCACACCACCGCAGCACCTCACCCCGAGCTCCCTCTCTTCCTCCTCCGCCCGCGACAGCTCGCCGGAGCTGAGCCCGCTCCGCCTCGGCCTCGGCCGTCCCCGGCGAACCGCGGCCTCCCCCGACGCGCCGCTGGTGCCAGGCGACAGCGGAGGAGCACCGCTGCCATTTCCCCTCCTCGCCGGAGTCCAGCACGTCCTCCTGCGCCCGCTCCGCGCCTCCCCGCCCTCCATTGCCGCCGGTAAGCTTTTCCCCGTCCCATTCTCGCCGTCCCCTGTGCGCCGTCGGATTAGAATCGAGATCGACGGCTCAAATTACTCCATACCGGTTCGGTATTAAGTCGCCCTGACAGATGGGGCCCGCCTGTCAGGATTTTTTTAAAACCTGTTTCCCGCCCAGGCTGGATTAGTTGGGCCGGCCTAGTCCACCTCGGCGAGCTCGGCCCAGACCAGTACAGCGAATTCGGCCTGATCTGTTAAAATTTATTAAAAGCCTGTTAAACTTTTATTCGGATGCCTCAGTAAAGTTTAATTATAGGGAGTTCTGTAAATTTAAAAATTACAAATCAAAATGTTCTGGAAATCTTGTATTGTCCTCTTTCAAATGACACTGGTTTGAAATAAATTTAACCTATAGTTTTCATATGACAAAAATAACAAAACAGAACCTTTTTAAACTTAGAAAAATTCTAGAAAAATAAAGAAACATGCAAATGAGTTGAAACCAATTTCTAAAAATCATAAATGTGGTATTCTTTCAGTATATGCAAAGAAACTTAATTTTTGAATGTTTATAATTTTACTAGATTTAATATATGCTTAAAGGAGGACTTTTATGCAATATTAAATCACTATTTAACTCAAGTTTTGAAATAAAACTTTTTGGGAACCAAACCAAATAAATAGTATCCATCCATATCTGTGAGCAAAGCATTGATGACCCACAAGTATAGGGGGTGTATTATAGTACTTTCGATAAATAAGAGTGTCGAACCCAACGAGGAGCAGAAGGTGTTGATGAGCAGTTTTGATCAAGGTATCACTGTAAATACTAGCAAACAGGTTTTCAGGAGTATTTGGTAATACGAGTAAATAAAGTGCGAGTAAATAAAAGACAGTAGTAACAATTGCAGCAAGTGGCCCAATCCTTTATTCAGCAAAGGACAAGCCGGTTGTGTTCTTATAATAACCAAACGTTCTCGAGGACACACGGGAGGTTTCTGTCAAGAGCTTTCGCTTCATAGAGCCAATAGTATTTATTGGTTTGGTAAGTGTTATGGGGGTGAACCTGTGCTAGCGCACTACCCTTACTAGGATAAATACACACTTGTGATTATACCCCTTGCAAGCATCCGCAAATACAAGTAAGTAATCTATTATATTATTAAAACAACTAACAATCGATGGTGAAGATTTGTAACCGCAAAACTATGATATATAAACGGTGGAGATTTAAAGCACATACAACAGCGTATACAAAGGCAAAGACCCGATCTACCCCAAGTAGCCAAATCGCACATGCAATCTTAAAATAACAGGACACCTCGCACATGCAATCTTAAAAGAACAGGATACCAAGAAATGAGTTTTAGGAAGTACTTCCATGTATAGGTGTCCAGCGTCAACACGCGCAGGAAATCTAAGCAGAAATCGGACATCTAATCTAGCACGTTCTGTTCACCCCTTATATGCAAGCCGTGATTCGCGCTGATTCGCTTAGATCAAAACATCTTGCCTACGAGAACTGAAGTACATACACCAGCAATGAACGGCCGTTGTGTGGATCTGTAAAGATGGCAGCATCCCTAGAGCAACGAACGGCCGTTGTGTGGATCTGTATAGATGGCAGCATCCCTGGTATGTGATCGATCAGGAGGAAGTGACAATGTCGACCTCGCTCCGGCGAAGGTAGCTCTCGCTCCAAGGAATCTGAGGAACACCACATGGATCCCTGAGTTGACATCAAGCTCCTTGACGAGTCCGTATGGCAAATTGCCGATATCAATCTGGTGATGCTACAACTGATGAAGTCACGAGCTCACGAGGCATGCATTTGAGTCGATGGTGACACAAAGAGGCAAACACAGGTGGTGCACCCAACGACAGCAGAGGATTTGGTAATCCAATTAGATTGATTTTTATGCATGATTCCGATTAAAATGCCCGTGCATGAATATTCAGTCGCTGTGGTCGTCTATATGTGCACTTTCCGATGAGCGGCACCATCAAAATCTGCCGGCTTTGACATTTGTCGTCGATGACATATCCATGAAACAAAGTAAGAAGGCAACACATTGTGGGAACAAAACAGCTCGACAATGGCAAGCAGACCCACAGAGGCATAAAACATCTTGCGTTGTATTAAGTTTATGGGATCTTTCGTAGTTCAGAACACGCCTGAATAGGTGGACTCATACGCATGGAGTGAGATAATGTGGCAACACGTAGCCAAGCAAGGACATATTCAATAGGAAAAATTCTTCATCTCAATAAGATACGTACGGATTACACAGACATATCGAGTTTCAAAGAAAATATAGCATTGTCATATCACTATGATCTACCTGCAGGACATCATGTCAGGATACATAGTCTATAGTACATATGATGGAAATAATGATGAAGAGGTACAATATTAGGAAAAGAATTTTACATGCAGAATCATGTCTTTATGAGTTCCTAAAATACCATAGATTTTAAGAAAGTTTATATGAGAATTAGTACATACAAAATCAAATCAGCAGAAGCCAAACATATTAATAATTTAATTTATTTCTACACATGAAAAGTCTAAAGATGAGTCTATGTAGTCGCTTTAATTGGACACTATTTTAAATGTCTATTGTCTGTCATAACATGCGACGAAGCTAAGGTTTTGCATGAATATAATGCAATGAGCAGGAGTAGTAAACAGAGATTTGCTAGGAACTCTATGTTTGGAGCATAGTAAAATATTCTTCAAAGCAATTAGACTGGTGACGTTTCACAAAATAAAATAAAATGTGTTACTCCAATTATGAGGGGTTGAAGCAAGTGTACTTAAGATTCAAGGTCTGATATAGAAATTTCCATTTGTTATTCATTAAATGTCATTTTTAATAACCACAACTACGAAAGGTACTCAAAGATAAGCAGTGTGAGAGAAAAGGCTACATATTCTTTCTCAAGTTTTTTATTTTGAGATACATTCCCAAGTTATTTGGGATATTGTGTCTTAACTACTTACAATCAACATACAAGCTTAACAGGTCTTTATTAACGTCCAAACTAAATTGAATAGAAGTTCTCGCTCAAAAATAACTTACAAGGATAGCAATACAAATTATGTGTTCACACGAATAATTTCGCTAGATGATTCTATAATTCGACATATGTATATAACACTCAGTATGATCTCAAGCTAATATACAAATAATATAAACAATATATATGAATCTAACAATGCATAACAACTCTAGCCGCGCAAATGCGCGGGTCACCCTGCTAGTTAAGATAAATCTAACCACAGCCTTAAACTCTAGGATCCTACGCTCCCTGGTGCAATGGTTTCCCAACGGAGGTTTAGGTTTCTGTCACTCCAGCAACCCCACAGTCGGTGACCAAATACACAATGCATCTCACTAGGCCCATAAATGGTGAAGTATCATGTAGTCGACGTTCACATGAAACCACTAGTGAAATAGCACCACAACAATATCAAACCATTAAATATGTCTCAACAATAATTCACTACTAACATCTTGACTTCTCCCATGTCCTCAAGAACTAAACGAACTACTCACAAGACATCATATGGATCATGATCAGAGGTGAAATAATGGTAAATAACAATCTGAACATAAACCTTAATTCAACGGTTCCACTCAATAGCATCAACTACAAGAGTAATCAACACCGGGAAAGTTTCCCCTATGAATATAACAAGATCCAACTCAAGATGTTACAGCGGGATGGTGAGGTGATGGTGGAGATGAAGGTGCTGGTGATGGAGATGATGATGATGATGATCCCGATGAAGTCCGGTGCGATGTTGATGACGATGGCGACGATCTCCCCTCTCCGGGAAGGAATTTCCCCGGCAGATTCCTCTCTGCCGGAGAGCTTTCTCTCTCTGGTGTTCTCCGCCCCACAGAGGCGGCTGTGTCTAACTCTGAACCCCCCCTTCACTTAGGTTTTCGGGGACGATGATGTACGCGAAGAGGCGATGGCAGAGGTGGGCCAGGGCGACCTCACGTGGGCCCCGTGCGGCCAGGGGGCTGGCCGCGCCGCCCACGTGTGAGGGCGCCTCCTGGCCCCTCTCGTCTCCTCCTTCTGGCTTCGTGAGTCTTCTGGGAAATTATAATTTCTGGGTATTTTTCTGGAATTTTCCTGATCTTCAAAATATGGTCTTCTGATGGTCCTTTTTCCAACAGATTCCTGACTCCGGCAGCATCTCCTCCGATGATCATCAAACATGTGAAAACAAAGGAAATAACATAAGTATCATATCTAAATATGAAATATATCAATGAATAACAGTAAATTATGATACAAAATAGTGATGCAAATTGGACGTATCAACCCCCCAAGCTTAGACCTCGCTTGTCCCCAAGCGAAAACTAAACTCGGTAAACATGACCACAGGTTTATGGAGTGAAGTGTCGATAATCAAAATACGAACAAGAAGCATCACATTCACTAAAGCACAAATTATAATAGACAGCAACTTCCCTTTATAAGATGTAAACTTGCAATAGGTAAAAGGGAATCACATATAAGAATGCACAAGGTAAATTATAATTGGCAATGGCAAACCTTAGTTCATGGTCAATGAATGGAGAACAAACTATTCTCTCTTTTAAACGGAGCCTTTTAAAGCGGAGCTGATATAGAAAAGACTATATGCTCAACAAAGTAAACTTTTGCATTCTAAGAAAGCTTTCAAAGATGTATTCCTTCAGACAAAAGCATTATACAAAAACAAGGAAGATAATAAACATGACTAAACGGATCAACATATGGATGAGTGAAACATAACAACTCAAATGCTTGCTTGAGATAGAGGGAAATAGGTTGACTCAACATAAAAGTAAAAGATAGGCCCTTCGCAGAGGGAAGCAGGGATTAAACATGTGCTAGAGCTTTTCATTTGTAAAACAGAGGTAAAAATAGTTTTGAGAGGTGGTTGCTTTTGTCAACGACTAGCAACGGAATTCTTGATATCTTCCATACTAAACAAGTGAGAGCGGTTCCGAGATGTTTAATTAATTGGCACTTTGGTGCTCTTTTAAAGCTTTGCACTCCTCCCCACCTTTTTCCTTCCTCAAACCATGGCTAACCGATTCCATCGGGTGCCGACCAACTTTCACATACCATTGGAGGAGTGCCTTTTCCTTTCTTTTTAGAAGTAAGATTATAATGGTCTGACCAGCTCTCTTGCAAAATTAATGACGAGCAGATGAAGCTGCCTAGTCGAGGGGTACTTAATTTAGTATGGAAGATAACAAACCCATCCACTATGTCCTCATGAGCTAAAAACAGTGGCACAAAATGAGAAGTGTTTGAAAGTTTTTGAAAGGTAGCACATGAAAATTTACTTGGAATGGCTTAAAATACCATGCATAGGAATTTATAGTGGACTCTTTGGAAGTGACTTGGCTTTTGGAAATTGGATGCACGAGAAGTAACTCCTCTCAGTACAGGTTTTTGGCTAGCAAGGTTGGGTAGCAAGCAAAAGAGTTGCATGAAACAAACAAACATACATATAATAAGAACAATCATGCAAACTCCCTTGAAAGTACAATGATTTTAACTTTAAGAATAACAATGCTTATAAGCCAAACATAAGGAAAACTGAAGTGATGTAACTACAAGCACTTCTTTATTCTATTCTACTCAAACTTCAAGGTAGAGTTGCTACTGACCAAGCTAGGTTTGCCAAAACCAACTAAATCTACTCATGCTCCCAATGTGATACCAATACCAATCAACAAGACTAGTCACAAGAGAGAGATTGCAGACTAACATAAAGTGTGCGAAAAGTAAACAATAAAACTTCTCATTAATATTTCATTACCGCAACTCACACCAAGGGATACAAAGATAACTAACTAAGGAGGATACTTCCAACTGCAAACTATTCTATGTGATAACTTCTCTATTCATGATAAGACTCTACTTGAAAAGTAAATGAACTGAAGGTAATGATGTGATACCGCGGCACTCCCCCAAGCTTGGAACAAGCCAAGGGGATGCCTATACCGATGACGAATTACTCCTTTGGTGGCGGCGATGGATCTTCATCGATGCCGTACTTCCAAGGCAGAGGTCCCCCATCAAAGAAGGATGTCTTGGTCTCCAAAATCCTGAAACTTGCAGCAGCACTCATTTGATGAAATCTAGCTTCATACTCACAATTTTGGTTATGCAAGTCGTAGAGTTGTGCTTGTAATTGGCTAGTCGTCTCTTGGAGTGAGAGGACATCCTTCCAAAGCTCTGTAGTCTCCTTCTTGTACTTAGCAACAAGCTCTTGATTAATCCTATAGATGATGTCCACCTCACGTTCCGCCATCTTCTTGTATTTGAAAACTTCTTGTTCCAATACTTCCATCCTTGCTTCGAGGCTCCCTTCTCCCTTGGGTCCTTGAACATCTTTAATCTGCAACTCCCCATCCTTGAGTGACAACTCCTTCAGATGCATCTTTAGCTCCCTCATATACGGATTGATGGAATCCGCAGGAGGGTTCCCTTTGGATGAACCAGACGAAGACATTATAACTCCAAGGCCGAGGACAATCCCTGACAGAAACAGCTCGAAACAAAACACGACGAGAAAACGATATACAGACCTCGGGGACTCCGGGGGGTTAAATAGGCGAAAATTATACATCGAAACGAGGTCACAGGAGGAAACCGAGACGGAAAAGAGTTCCGAGGCGTTCTCACACGGTGGTGGCGCGGCTAGGGGTGGGCCCGCGCCACCCCTGTGTGAGACCCACACGGACTTCTTTTTCTCCTCGTTTTCATCTCGTGATTTTTCATATTTATTAAAAACAGCAAAAATATTAAAAGAAGAACTTTTCGCGAAACTTTTCTGACTAGAACTGTTACCTATTCGAAAACGAACTCTGCAGGTTCCTGCAGTTTGTCTTGTATGTAATCTTCCGGAGAAACTGTTTCAATAACATCAACATCTTCATTATAAGAATCTCCAGAAATATAATGTTTGAGTCTTTGCCCATTCACCACTTGTGTAGAATCATCTTTCAATGAAGCAATCTTAATAGCACCTGAGCGGTACACTTCCACAATAACATATGGTCCTTCCCATTTAGAAAGTAATTTACCTGCAAAAAATCTTCTGGCATCCTTAAAGAGAGTGGGCCAATAAAAACCCGATTGTAGAACCTTTTGTGCGGTTCTATCTCCAGCATGATGCCCTCCATAAGCACTGCTATGGCATTTTCTTAATATCTCTTGTTGTTCATATTCTGGTACGCATCTTCTCATAATACCATCAACTCCCTCTTTATATAAATGTGGGTCATCCCAAAAATAATGCCTCAAATCATAGAAGAATTTTCTTCTTTGCTGAGCTATAAAGGTTGGAGGCAAATACTTGGAAACAATAAAGTTAGCATAATCAGCATACCAAGGAAGGTCTCGTGAAGTTACATTAATTGCAGCCAACTGTTCATTCGGAAAACTATCATTAACAGGAATAGGATCAAAAGAAATATTTTCCAATCTAGACAAGTTGTCAGCCACAGGATTTTCAGCACCTTTCCTATCTACGATATGCAAATCAAACTCTTGTAAAAGAAACACCCATCTAATAAGCCTAGGCTTAGCATCCTTCTTAGTCATAAGATATCTAATAGCAGCGTGATCAGTATGAATAGTAACTTTAGAATCAACAATGTAAGATCTAAACTTATCACAAGCAAAAACAACAGCAAGAAACTCTTTCTCAGTAGTAGCATAATTCTTCTGAGCAGCATCAAGAGTCTTACTAGCATAATGAATAACATTCAACTTATTATCTATACGCTGTCCAAGAACAGCACCAACAGCAAAATCACTAGCATCACACATAATTTCAAAAGGTAAATTCCAATCAGGTGGTTGAACAATAGGAGCAGTAGTTAAAGCCTTCTTAAGAGTTTCAAAAGCTTCCTTACAATCATCATCAAAGACAAACGGTACATCCTTTTGAAGAAGATTGGTAAGAGGCTTTGAAATTTTAGAGAAATCTTTAATAAACCTCCTATAGAAACCAGCATGACCAAGAATACTACGAATACCTTTAACATCTCTTGGACATGGCATTTTCTCAATTGCTTCCACTTTTGCCCTGTCAACTTCAATACCTCTTTCAGAGATTTTATGTCCAAGGACAATTCCTTCATTCACCATAAAGTGGCATTTCTCCCAATTAAGAACAAGGTTAGTTTCTTCGCATCTCTGCAAAACTTTATCAAGGTTGTGCAAACAATTATCAAAAGAAGTTCCATAGACGGAGAAATCGTCCATGAAGACCTCCACAATTTCTTCACAAAAACCATGAAAAATAGCAGACATACATCTTTGAAAAGTAGCAGGAGCATTGCACAAACCAAAAGGCATACGTCTATAAGCATAAGTTCCATAAGGACAAGTAAAAGTGGTTTTCTCTTGATCATCCTTCTTAACAGCAATTTGAGAGAAACCAGAATAACCATCAAGGAAACAAAAATGAGTCTTCTTAGACAACCTTTCTAGCATTTGATCTATAAACGGTAAAGGGTAATGATCTTTCTTAGTAACTTTGTTTACCTTCCTATAATCAATGCACATTCTATAACCAACAACTACCCTTTGAGGAATAAGCTCGTTATTCTCATTAGGTACAACAGTCATACCTCCTTTCTTAGGAACACAATGAACAGGACTAACCCATCTACTATCAGCAATAGGATAAATAATACCAGCATCAAGGAGTTTTAATACCTCATTTCTTACCACATCCTTCATCTTGGGAATTAGACGGCGTTGATGCTCTACAACTGGCTTTGCATCTTTCTCCATATTAATGGCGTGTTGACATAAAGTAGGAGAAATTCCTTTTAAATCATCAAGAGTATATCCCATAGCTCCTCGGTGTTTCCTCAATATCTCCAATAATCTTTCTTCTTCCTTTCCTGAAAGTTTAGAACTAATAATAACAGGATATATTTTCTTATCATCAATATAAGCATATTTGAGGTCATCAGGTAAAGGTTTTAATTCAAACATAGGATCTTCTCTAGGCGGCAAAGTAGTGCCAAGATCCTCCACAGGTAGATTATGCTTGAGTAATGGTGGTTGACGAAGAAGAATATCGTCAATCTCTTCTCTTTCCTTGCTAAACACATCACTTTCGTGATCTTCCATGAATTGCTGCAAGGCATTATTAGGGGCAAGAGCAATAGAAGCAAGCTGCTCAACTCGAAAATTTTCATTAGGCGTGTCATTTTCATAAGAAGTCTTAGCAAACTTGGAAAAATTAAACTCATAAGACTCTCCATTAAACTTAGTAAAAAATTTCTCTTTCTTACAATCTATTATGGCGCCACAAGTGTTCAAAAAGGGTCTACCAAAAATAATAGGACAAGTTTCACTAGCCTCCTTACCAAGTACTAGAAAATCAGTAGGGTACTTAGTCTTACCACATAGAACTTCCACATCTCGAACAATACCAAGAGGCCAAACCGTCTCTCGGTTAGCAAGTTGAACAACCACATCAATATCTTCAAGTTCACAAGCGCCAATCTCGTGCATGATTTCTTTATAAAGCTCTAAGGGAATAGCACTTGCACTAGCACCAATATCACATAAACCATAATAGCAATGATCTCCAATCCTGACAGAAATAACAGGAACACTTGCTTTCCTATGCTTTTTAGGATGCGAGAGAATGTTAGAAGCATCTTCACAAAAAAGAATATATTCATCTCCTACATCTTTAGTAACGAGATCTTTCAATATAGCAACAGGAGACTTAATAGTAATTTGCTCATCAGGCTCTGCAGCTTTCTTAGTACTTTTATTAGACACACTTACCAAAGTAGAATACTTTTTTACCTTAGCAGGGAAAGGTGTCTTCTCAATATAAGGTTCAGGAATGATGCTATCAACCGTGCAAACTTCTGTAGCTGCAGCAGGAATATGACTAATAGAATCTTTGTAAGGCGCATGATATTTGTTCCAATCTTTCTTTGGAACATCAATATAAGAGGCAAAAGCCTTAAGACAATTAGCAAGTATTTGGGAATCAAGACCATAAGCAGCGCTAACACTATGAAAGTCTTCAGTTCCCATAAAAGATTTAATGCATTCATAATCATAGTTTATACCTGACTTCCTACCTTTGTCGTTTTCCCAACCTTCGGCATTCTCTTTTATACGGTCAAGAAGTTTCCACTTGGCATCTTCTTTCATATGAGTGAATGATCCAAAACAAGAAGCATCCAAATAATCCTTATCAGGAAGAGTAAGCCTCGCATAAAAATTATCAATAACAATATTATTGGGGAGCTCATGAATGGGGCATTTGAGCATCAGTAACTTCAATCTCCCCCACGCTTGGGCAATACTCTCTCCATCATGAGGCCAAAAATTATATATCCGGTTACGGTCTTTATGAATTTCACTTGGAGGATAAAACTTGGAATAAAAGAGATGCACAATATCCTCCCATGCCATAGATGGACCATCTTGGAGTAGTCGATACCACTCTTCAGCTCTGCCTTTCAATGATATAGAGAATAATTTCTTCTTGACCTGGCTTGGTGAAATACCTGCACATCTGAACAACTCGCATAATTCATGTATAAATAATAAGTGATCACCCGGATGGACAGTTCCATCTCCTGAATAGCAGTTATCCATAATACGCCCAACAATTTTCATAGGTATTTTAAAAAGATCAATTTCAGCAGGCGGTGGCGGTGGTGGTTCCTCCGCATGTGCAGCAGCAGCAGTAGTAGTAGGTGTGTTTCCAAATAGGAAACCAAATGGAGAGTTCTCCATAACAGAATAAAAATAAAAGACAAAATAAAACAATACTCACAGCGATGGTTACCTTTTCCAATTCCACTCTTCAATAGCGCTACACTCCCCGGCAACGGCGCCAGAAAATAGTCTTGATGACCCACAAGTATAGGGGGTGTATCGTAGTACTTTCGATAAATAAGAGTGTCGAACCCAACGAGGAGCAGAAGGTGTTGATGAGCAGTTTTGATCAAGGTATCACTGTAAATACTAGCAAACAGGTTTTCAGGAGTATTTGGTAATACGAGTAAATAAAGTGCGAGTAAATAAAAGACAGTAGTAACAATTGCAGCAAGTGGCCCAATCCTTTATTCAGCAAAGGACAAGCCGGTTGTGTTCTTATAATAACCAAACGTTCTCGAGGACACACGGGAGGTTTCTGTCAAGAGCTTTCGCTTCATAGAGCCAATAGTATTTATTGGTTTGGTAAGTGTTATGGGGGTGAACCTGTGCTAGCGCACTACCCTTACTAGGATAAATACACACTTGTGATTATACGCCCTTAATTCAACGGTTCCACTCAATAGCATCAACTACAAGAGTAATCAACACCGGGAAAGTTTCCCCTATGAATATAACAAGATCCAACTCAAGATGTTACAGCGGGATGGCGAGGGGATGGTGGAGATGAAGGTGCTGGTGATGGAGATGATGATGATGATGATCCCGATGAAGTCCGGTGCGATGATGATGACGATGGCGACGATCTCCCCTCTCCGGGAAGGAATTTCCCCGACAGATTCCTCTCTGCTGGAGAGCTTTCTCTCTCTGGTGTTCTCCGCCCCGCAGAGGCGGCTGTGTCTAACTCTGAACCCCCCCTTCACTTAGGTTTTCGGGGACGATGATGTACGCGAAGAGGCGATGGCAGAGGTGGGCCAGGGCGACCTCACGTGGGCCCCGCGCGGCCAGGGGGCTGGCCGCGCCGCCCACGTGTGAGGGCGCCTCCTGGCCCCTCTCGTCTCCTCCTTCTGGCTTCGTGAGTCTTCTGGGAAATTATAATTTCTGGGTATTTTTCTGGAATTTTCCTGATCTTCAAAATATGGTCTTCTGATGGTCCTTTTTCCAGCAGATTCCTGACTCCGGCAGCATCTCCTCCGATGATCATCAAACATGTGAAAACAGAGGAAATAACATAAGTATCATATCTAAATATGAAATATATCAATGAATAACAGTAAATTATGATACAAAATAGTGATGCAAATTGGACGTATCAAGCATACTTTAGGTTTACTCAAGATATGGAAGGATTTAAATTCATCATGTTCCCTTGCATGAACAATTCAAACCTACACAAAATAAACACCCTATATGGGACCCACTCAAATCTTGTCACCCACATTCAAATAAATGCAAGTCATTGTGATTGGGACACAATGGTGTTTGGTTTGAATGCTTTTGAATGGTAGAAGTGATTGTTTGTACCTTGTTTGTTTATTAGTTCCCGACGAGTAGACAACTGCAAGAGATGGGAAGATGGACTTCGGAGTCAACCAGGAGCTGGAGATGGATGCTACTCAAGCCAAGACGAAGATGAATACTGCTGTGACATTGCCAAGCCAGGCAAGCCATCTTTTGATCATACCATTACCCAGTTTTATAATGCATATTTACTTGCTTTTACATGAAAGTGCATGCTAAAATAATTGTTACCAAGTTGCAAATGAGTAGTGATGTCCTTCTTGACAAGTGCATCCAACCTTTTGGTGGATGACATTAAGGGCATCAAACTTAGCCTACCTTTGAGAAACCTTTCCTTAGTGGATGCTAAGTAGAGCATCAAGCTAAGCCTATCCAATATACCTACCTAGATCCTTGTGCCCTCATGAGGATTATGCTTGAGCTAAAGGCATTCATGGAAAACTACTAGGTGGGAACCCCAAAGGAGATCATGAAGATTTTGAAATGAAAACCTTGGAAAGGGGCAACCTTGCCCAAGGATGATTTTGCAACACAAACCTTGGAGATGGGCAACCTTACCCAAGGGTGACTTTGAAAACTATTTACAAAATGGTGACATGGTGAAGGTGACATGAAGGTTTGACAAAAATGATAAATGTGTGAAGTACCATACTGGACCAACCATACAGTGCGACCACATTACCCTGGTATGGGACGGGGCTTAGTGGAGTAGTTTGTTTCTCCTTAGTGTAGACCCTACACACTGTAAATGGAAGTCCGACCAGGGACTCCTCTTCCAGGGCACCCTGTGGCTACGGCCTAGGCTCGCCTGGTCCTCCTTTTCAGGTGGTTGGGGTACAAGCCGAAGAGCCCTCATTGAAAATGAACTACCGGGTGTAGGACTCTACCTCGGTTAGTGGCATTCCGGTGGGTCAAGCGGCTGGGAACTTTGCACACTCTGGACAGCCTCTTGGACCCCGGTGTTGGGGGGGTACCTCTCTAGGCGGTAGTGTTTATGCTAAGGCGGGCAGGTGAAACATTAATGGTCGGCTGCTTGTCGTGGCATATGTCGTTATGCGGGGAAGTTGCCCACACGATGAGTAGTCGGATGATGTGGGTAAAGTGTACAACCTCTACAGAGTGTAAAACTATTCGAATAGCCGCGTCCGCGGTCATGGACGGTTGGATTGGTTGTACTTGGCCGTTATCAGGTTTGACTTTGAAAATGATTGAGAAAGGTGACTTGACAATGAATTTCGATAACCATGGAGGTGACTTGGTGAACAAAAGAATTGACATTTGGGGGATTCCATCTAGAGATTTATAAAGAGATAAAGGTTTTCTTACCAATTTAAATAAAAGATCTTTGAAAGGAAATTCTGCTTTATGCAAATGAACCTAGAGCTTAGACCACTATATGAACTATGCATTCTCTATTCATTTATTTATAAGATGGTTTGCGAGTGCATGCAATGTACTCATGGCCCTGTCCCTGGCTATTAACTTGGCCAGACTTGAAGGAGAAAAATCAAGAAGGAAGGAATCATTGACGACTTTGCGAATTAGGCTCGTTTCCTACTGTCGGCTCTGCCTGTGCGGTTGAAGCTTGACAATATGGACCCAAAGTGTTATTCCGCTGCATGTTGTGGTAATGTAAGGTTTGGTCTGTGCGACCACCTATGTAATCCCCATTATTTACTATTCATGGCTATGACTGTGATATCAACTACGTTATGTAAATCACAACAATGATTCTGGGATTGTGATGGATTACATAACGGGCACTTCGAATTTGTTATAAATTCGGGGGTGTTACAAGTTGGTATCAGAGCCTAGGCTGACTCTAGGAAACCCTAGTTAGCATGGTCGTTAGAAAATGATATCTCTGATATCACAAGTTTGGTATCAGGACTATCATGACCTTAGGAGACCTTAGTTAGCATGGTCGTTAGCTAAGAAAGTGATATGTTGACAAAAACTTATTTCTACAAAAGGAATTTATTTGCTTTGGTACCCAAAGCCCAACTTATACTCTCATCTTATTCACTTCAAATATCTTACACTCTCAACTTATACTCTCAAAAGATTTTGACAAAGAATCTATTTACCTCTTTAATTACAAAGTCTTTTCAAAGATTTGTTTTACTCTATTCCTCATCTACTTCAAATATATACTATGGACGATATACCGACCTAAGACCGAAGGACTTTTGGATGAAAAGATTAGGGACTCAATATTTTTCACGGCTTCAACCTTGGATGTCAACTACGACCGCTACCATCGAAAGAGAGTCTCTTCATCTGATCCAGAAAATCTTCCAACAAGAGTCAACCCTATGAGACAAAGACTTCAAGAGCAAAGAGAGAGTGATCAGAAATGATGAAGACCTCAACAACCTTTTGACCCACAGGACTTATAGGAAATGCAAATGCTCAATTGCTTGTATTGAGCTACCCTTACCTCACGATTACTAAGTGTGCTTAGTACCTTGATTGTTTGAATAATTGATTTATTTTGGGATGTGTTGCTCATATGCCATCCGGTAACATGTAGCAGCCATCCCGACAGCTTGTTTCTTCAAAAATGTTTTTGACTTGCTGGCCCAAATTGAAACTTTGAACCATGCCAATCCCGCATAAGAAACCTTTTGAAAGATGTTCCCTCTCATCTACTGCAGGACTTAACCCCTCTGAGGCACCCCATGCTCTCAAATCCACCATCTCAGTTATGTACGAACAAAGGTAAGGCCAACTCGGAGTTCGAGTTTCACCTCAATAGAATTGCCCGGGAATACCAAAGGAGGTCCCACTTAAACCTAATTCCGAAGAAGAAGCAAGGAGATTTTTGCACTCAACCTTTATGTTATGATTGTGGAGAAGCACTCCACGCAAAACGTCCCTGTCCCAATAAAAGTATTCCCAACCTAGATCACCTTAGTCTGAAAGCTTGTAGCCGTTGTGGAGAAGAAGGTCATCAATCTAGCCAATGTGCTAGCAACTGTCCCAATTGCGACATCAAGCATCCAACCGGGGAATGCCCTTCAAGAAACATCACATGCTTCTTATGTGAGAGTAGTACTCATGTTCTAGCAAACTGCTCCATGAATCACCTGGTGACAGCTCTATCCAAGATCAAGAAAAAGCATTTTCAGCTAGCAGCTCAAGTTGTCAAGACTAGCAAAGAGCATGATAGTCATAGAAAACAACAGAAAGCTCGTAACAAAAAGAAGAAAGAAAGGAGGATAAGACATCAAGAAAGTAAGCCTCCAGCACCCTCTAACCTATGCTATAACCTAAACCTACGATCCGGAAGAACCTTGTCAAAGGATACCTATCCCAAGCATGGCGACACGACCAACATCATCTGTTGGAATTGTGGAATCCAGGGGCACTACTCCAATGAGTGCCCAACAAAGTTGAACGCTGCACCAGAACCTCCGGTCACTCAAGATCCGGTCATAACTAAAGAAAGTGTCAAACCCAGTTGCTCTGAAGATCCTACAAATGTTCTTTCATCTTCAGGAGGCAACCCTATCAACACCAACCTGGGCAGAGTTCGAAACCGCATCATTATTGAAGATAGTGTCAAAGGACTCTATAGCCTCAACTTCCGTAGGGGAAGGAAGCAGCCTTACAAACCACCGGGAAGTAACTTTGGCAACCTCAAGACACGAAGAGAAGAAAAAGATCAATCATCATGAATCAGCTATGGAATACCCCGAAGTTGCTCGTAGCCATAAAGTTAGTAAGAACAAGTGGAATCAAGTGTGAGGATCCAAGCCGAGAAGAAGCCTTAGTCACCTTAGTTGGGACTAGTAGGCTTGTTTGTAAATCAAGAGCGAGACTTGTAATCCGCAAGACCCTTTGTAATAAAGGCCTATGGTTTAGATGCCAAATATTTTGTTTTTGAAAGTGTGATTGTTCGTTGACATTGCTATGTGATTGGTGAAGATGTGTTTTGGCCCATCTGGCCACATCACATTTTCGGGTGTACCCAATCTTTCCATCTTGATATAAATTAATGCACACTCTATCTTTTATCTGGTAATCTCATCTCCCAATCTATTTCAATTTTAACTTGTGAATCTCGGGACGAGATTCTTTTTAAGGGGGGAAGATTGTAACAACCCAAATTTTTGGAAAATAGAAAATAAATTATTTAATTCAAAATACCAAAATTTTGAACCAACAAAAACTTTTATTTCAATATAAAATGAAATATTGGTCTCCTAAAACACTGATGTGTGGAGCAATTGATGTAAAGATTTGAAAACTAAAGTTTATATTTAACCTAACTCCCCAAAATCTTGGTTGTTAGAAAATATTTCAAACC
This sequence comes from Dactylis glomerata, assembly GCA_007115705.1. Classification (NCBI taxonomy): domain Eukaryota; kingdom Viridiplantae; phylum Streptophyta; class Magnoliopsida; order Poales; family Poaceae; genus Dactylis; species Dactylis glomerata. The sequence goes on along the minus strand of QXEO01000977.1, from coordinate 1,240,203 downwards.
AAGTATAGAAATAAAAGAAACACAACACCCTAAAATCCACTAAGTATGGGAATCTACAAAATATTATTGATTACACCACTTACAAATCTATGACTTAAACCATCAAGTTTTGCTTCACCATAAGTTAGTATTTGTATGCATTTAAAATCAACAAAGTTTGAAACCCAAAGATATTTTCAACTCAGTGTCAAACTTTGAATCTTTTACAAGTGCCATTTGGATTTTTAATTTCCAAAATGAATCAAACCTTCACCCCATGAACTAAAATTCCTCCTACATCATCCCTACTAATTATAAACATGAGCACAAGGATCCAAAATCAGCCCTGCAAGCAAAATCTTAAGAATCTTAAGTTTTGGGTGATCTTCAAAATATTGTTCTGAACCCCTCTTTACACCCATTTATTTAGCAAACCATGCATGAAAACTGCATGTGCCTTTGGGGAATGTTGTAGTACACTTTGAGGACAAGCTCAACACAAAAGAAATTTTTCAAAAATCATTTAGCAAGTGCTTTTAAAATTCAGTCAAAACTGAATCTTTTAAGATGACCATTTGAAATTTCTCAAATAACATGTCATCAAAACTGCTCATTTTGAGCTGAGATTAATCACACAACCTTCTGGTCATTTATAAACTCCAACCATAAATTCAAATTTGAAAAATTTTAATTTTTTTTTCTTTTGGGCATTTTATCAAACACCATCGGGGCAGGGCGCACAGTGGCATCACTGTGGCCACTGCGGCCGCACGACCCCGCCCCGGCCCCTCTGCACGCGCGCATGCCCCTGTCGTTGACCTGCCTGAGCCGTGCCAAGGCGCCAGTGCCGCGCCACGCCCTGCAGCCGCAAGAATCCGCCAAGACCTGCCCGCCCTTGTCGCCGTCGGGTCACCTCCTGCCTCCTCTGTTCCCCTCTAGCCTGCACCACCCCACACCGCGCCAAGATGCCGTGACGCCCGCACAGCAACGCCCTGGAGTGGCCACGCCGTGGACCGAGCCGCCCATGCTACGACCGCACCCGCGACGCCCGCGGTGGCCACCACCTTCCCCGGCCCGCTCCCGCTCACCCCGACCCTATAAAATGGCCCCCGATGCACCCCAAGAACTCCACACCACCGCAGCACCTCACCCCGAGCTCCCTCTCTTCCTCCTCCGCCCGCGACAGCTCGCCGGAGCTGAGCCCGCTCCGCCTCGGCCTCGGCCGTCCCCGGCGAACCGCGGCCTCCTCCGACGCGCCGCTGGTGCCAGGCGACAGCGGAGGAGCACCGCCGCCATTTCCCCTCCTCGCCGGAGTCCAGCGCGTCCTCCTGCGCCCGCTCTGTGCCTCGCCGCCCTCCATTGCCGCCGGTAAGCTTTTCCCCGTCCCATTCTCGCCGTCCCCTGTGCGCCGTCGGATTAGAATCGAGATCGACGGCTCAAATTACTCCATACCGGTTCGGTATTAAGTCACCCTGACAGATGGGGCCCGCCTGTCAGGATTTTTTTTTAAACCTGTTTCCCGCCCAGGCTAGATTAGTTGGGCCGGCCTAGTCCACCTCGGCGAGCTCGGCCCAGACCAGTACAGCGAATTCGGCCTGATCTGTTAAAATTTATTAAAAGCCTGTTAAACTTTTATTCGGATGCCTCAGTAAAGTTTAATTATAGGGAGTTCTGTAAATTTAAAAATTACAAATCAAAATGTTCTGGAAAGCTTGTATTGTCCTCTTTCAAATGACACTAGTTTGAAATAAATTTAACCTATAGTTTTCATATGACAAAAATAACAAAACAGAACCTTTTTAAACTTTGAAAAATTCTAGAAAAATAAAGAAACATGCAAATGAGTTGAAACCAATTTCTAAAAATCATAAATGTGGTATTCTTTCAGTATCTGCAAAGAAACTTAATTTTTGAATGTTTATAATTTTACTAGATTTAATATATGCTTAAAGGAGGACTTTTATGCAATATTAAATCACTATTTAACTCAAGTTTTGAAAAAAAAAATTTTGGGAACCAAACCAAATAAATAGTATCCATCCATATATGTGAGCAAAGCATACTTTAGGTTTACTCAAGATATGGAAGGATTTAAATTCATCATGTTCCCTTGCATCAACAATTCAAACCTACACAAAATAAACACCCTATATGGGACCCACTCAAATCTTGTCACCCACATTCAAATAAATGCAAGTCATTGTGATTGGGACACAATGGTGTTTGGTTTGAATGCTTTCGAATGGTAGAAGTGATTGTTTGTACCTTGTTTGTTTATTAGTTCCCGACGAGTAGACAACTGCAAGAGATAGGAAGATGGACTCCGGAGTCAACCAGGAGCTGGAGATGGATGCTACTCAAGCCAAGACGAAGATGAATACTGCTGTGACATTGCCAAGCCAGGCAAGCCATCTTTTGATCATACCATTACCCAGTTTTATAATGCATATTTACTTGCTTTTACATGAAAGTGCATGCTAAAATAATTGTTACCAAGTTGCAAATGAGTAGTGATGTCCTTCTTGACAAGTGCATCCAACCTTTTGGTGGATGACATTAAGGGCATCAAACTTAGCCTACCTTTGAGAAACCTTTCCTTAGTGGATGCTAAGTAGAGCATCAAGCTAAGCCTATCCAATATACCTACCTAGATCCTTGTGCCCTCATGAGGATTATGCTTGAGCTAAAGGCATTCATGGAAAACTACTAGGTGGGAACCCCAAAGAAGATCATGAAGATTTTGAAATGAAAACCTTGGAAAGGGGCAACCTTGCCCAAGGATGATTTTGCAACACAAACCTTGGAGATGGGCAACCTTACCCAAGGGTGACTTTGAAAACTATTTACAAAATGGTGACATGGTGAAGGTGACATGAAGGCTTGACAAAAATGATAAATGTGGGAAGTACCATACTGGACCAACCATACAGTGCGACCACATTACCCTGGTATGGGACGGGGCTTAGTGGAGTAGTTTGTTTCTCCTTAGTGTAGACCCTACACACTGTAAATGGAAGTCCGACCAGGGACTCCTCTTCCAGGGCACCCTGTGGCTACGGCCTAGGCTCGCCTGGTCCTCCTTTTCAGGTGGTTGGGGTACAAGCCGAAGAGCCCTCATTGAAAATGAACTACCGGGTGTAGGACTCTACCTCGGTTAGTGGCATTCTGGTGGGTCAAGCGGCTGGGAACTTTGCACACTCTGGACAGCCTCTTGGACCCCGGTGTTGGGGGGTACCTCTCTAGGCGGTAGTGTTTATGCTAAGGCGGGCAGGTGAAACATTAATGGTCGGCTGCTTGTCGTGGCATATGTCGTTATGCGGGGAAGTTGCCCACACGATGAGTAGTCGGATGATGTGGGTAAAGTGTACAACCTCTGCAGAGTGTAAAACTATTCGAATAGCCGCGTCCGCGGTCATGGATGGTTGGATTGGTTGTACTTGGCCGTTATCAGGTTTGACTTTGAAAATGATTGAGAAAGGTGACTTGACAATGAATTTCGATAACCATGGAGGTGACTTGGTGAACAAAAGAATTGACATTTGGGGGATTCCATCTAGAGATTTATAAAGAGATAAAGGTTTTCTTACCAATTTAAATAAAAGATCTTTGAAAGGAAATTCTGCTTTATGCAAATGAACCTAGAGCTTAGACCACTATATGAACTATGCATTCTCTATTCATTTATTTATAAGATGGTTTGCGAGTGCATGCAATGTACTCATGGCTCTGTCCCTGGCTATTAACTTGGCCAGACTTGAAGGAAAAAAATCAAGAAGGAAGGAATCATTGACGACTTTGCGAATTAGGCTCGTTTCCTACTGTCGGCTCTGCCTGTGTGGTTGAAGCTTGACAATATGGACCCAAAGTGTTATTCCGCTGCATGTTGTGGTAATGTAAGGTTTGGTCTGTGCGACCACCTATGTAATCCCCTTTATTTACTATTCATGGATATGACTGTGATATCAACTACGTTATGTAAATCACAACAATGATTCTGGGATTGTGATGCATTACATAACGGGCACTTCGAATTTGTTATAAATTCGGGGGTATTACACGGAACTATAGTTTTGCTTTGGGGAAACAGGTGGATAGGATACATGACTCGAACAAAGCATCGGAACACAAGGCTAGCATAAAGCATAAAGCATAAAGCATAAACATAAATAAGTAATAAGTACCACTATAGGTAGGTAAGGGGCGGGAAAGCTTGCCTGACAAGATTGTCGAAGAACACCCGAAGAAATTGTTGTCACTCACAACACCACAAAACGTGCTATCCAAGAAGAAGCAAAGCGCTACAACAAACAATGGACGCAACACTTACTATTATGGCAAAAGAATCAGCATGATCATGTGAAGCATGTATGCATGACATGGCAATTATGATGCAATGCAACTTATCCAAATTAAACGGAATTGGAATCCCGACACACACATATATGATTCAAGTTGTTTTACTACTCGTCAATTTAAATGTTGATTAGCATGACAAAGACAAGGCAAGTGTGAGCTACACAAAATTAAATGAAGTGGAAATACCATATTTGGTGTTTTCCATTTACTCCATATGTTATTAGTAGGTGCGATGCAAATTACCATGAAACTACATGATGCAAGATGCAAACAATAGCATGGGTGGCAGATTTAGATTCAGTGCATTTTTATGATAAATTTTCATATGAAATACTTTTTATTTTGAGTTATAGAGATTAAAAGATATGGATTTAGCAAGTTTGACACCTTTGCAGCAATTTTTAGAAAACAGAGAAAATGGCGGGACTTTTCTCACCAGAAGGGAACCGGCCCGGGTCGCTGTCCGGTGGGGCCAGAGGATGGTGACTTGGCGGCTGCGAAACAAAAGACCAAAAAGGGTTGTACTTTCCATGCCGCACAGGGGGTTCAAACTCTGGTTCTGCTGGACTCACAAAGGTTCAGACCACTACGTTACTCGTACAGTTGTGATAGGAGTAGTAAGCCAAACTTTATATACAGATGTGGATGCAGTTTAACCTGACGAAACTGAAGATCAATTACAGTCGGACTCGGGTCTGCACGTGGTCAGAAGAAGAGCCTCGCCACGATTTCGGGAAGACGGAGCTGGCGCCAGAGGTTGCGAGGAGAAGGGGATGCAGGAGAGGTTAGCCACGGGAAGAAGGAGAGCTTGGCGTCGGAGATGGCTGCACTCCCGCGTATTCGAGGACGCTGGACGATGGGGAAGAGCAAGTGCGCCCAGAGACGTGCTTGCTGTAAAGGATGGCGACACAGAAAACCAGTTACAGCAGCCGAGCAACGCACAGATCATGGCACACATGAGCGTAGGTCGATGTCGGGCTTGGTGGCGTGCAAGTTGCAGAGAAAAGCGCAACCAGACATGAGGACGTCGGAGACATCAAGGAAGCCATAGAATGGCGCGGGTCGGCACAAGGTGCAGGTTTGCAGGTAACAGACGTTAACAGGAAGAGGAAAGGCGTCGGCTTGCCGGTGTTGGCGATGGCGCTGCGGACATGTGGAGCAGAGAGGGGCCACGGCGGTTGTCGGTGTAGAGCCGGACGTCGGAGATAGCCGAAACGGGCGCCATGGTGCGTCGAGGTTGAGCCGCGGACATGCAGACGCACTGCAAGTCGGTCGAGCTGGGCAGTGGTAGAGCCTGTGGGAGGCGGTCGGGAACCAGGGCAGCGATTGGAGCCGGGAAGCGCTGTTGTTGCCAAACTACACACTCGCTCTCACTCTCTGAACTTCGAACGAAAACGAAAGACACAAGTGGTTTTGTGCTGCATGCAGAATGCAGCTTTTCTATTTCTCATTCACCTTATTAAGCAGATCGCCATGATCCACAAAGATAGCTAACAAACCCGATCAAATAGCTGACCAGGCCTACTGAACGTGCCACCCCATGTTCGCCCGAGTCGTGCGTGATCTCTACTGCTACTGCCGCAAGACTCGCATGCTCCATGCCATCCCATGGTGCAGGTAGTGTGGCCTAACAAACTAGCCTACTAAAATAAAACCAGAACATCTAGATCGTGTCCATGAACAGGCTCACAGACACGCTATTATTTCATGCTAGAACTATTAACTGAAGAACGGTTTTAGTGCTTGCCCGTCAGGGAGAGAAGGTGCAGAGTTTAGTCCAACACTTCACCCCCTTAAACTTGCACCTGAATGACACCCAGCAGACGACGCAACTCAATGAACCTGACAAAGCCGAGTGCCTTTGTGAGTATATCTGCCAGCTGCTCCTCTGTTCAAACATAATCGATGTCCAACTGTCCCTCTTCATAGCAGGATCTAATGAAGTGATACTTGATATCGATGTGTTTAGTGTGTTCATGGAAAACAGGATTCTTGCACAGAGCGATAGCTGACTTGTTGTCCACCAGAAGCTTGAACTTGGCTGGTTCTCTTCCACTCAGATCGCCAAGGAGACGACTGAGCCACAGACCTTGACATGCTGCAGCACCTGCAGCTATGTACTCAGCTTCGCAAGAGGACTAAGCTACACACTTCTGCTTCTGTGAACTCTAGGTGACAAGGTTGTTGCCTAGGAAGAAAGTGATGCCAGAAGTGCTCTTGCGATCTTCAAGATCTCCTGCGTGATCGCTGTCGCTGTATCCTAACAGCTCTGGCTGTCCTTCTCCCTTTCTGTATCTGCAACCGAAAGACAGTGTCCCTTGCACGTACCTCAGATTTTGTTTGACAAGTGCCCAATGTGCTGCTTTGGGGTTCTCCATGAACCTGCTGGCTACTCCCACAGCCATGGCAATGTCTGGTCTCGTGTTCATGAGGTACCGGAGGCTGCCTATCACACTTCTGTAGAGTGTTTTATCAACCTCTCCACTGCCATCTTCTTTCTTCAGTTTCAGACGATAGTCCATGGGGGTGCGACAGCTGTTACAGTTCTTTAGTCCCGCCACCTCCATCACTTTCTCTGCATATCTCCTTTGACAAAGAGTAATCTCATCTTCACCTTGGATTACCTCGATCCCCAGATAGTAGCTGAGCTGACCCAAGTCACACATTTTGAATAGCTCCTGCATCTGTTGCTTGAAAGCGGCAATGTCTTGCAGGTTAGTTCTAGTGATGATTAAATCATCGACATAAACACCCACAAGCAGGTATCTATTGCTATTGCCAAGCCTGTATATCGCATGCTCCAATAGGCTATGAGTGAAACCGAGGGAAACAAGTGAAGCATCAAGTTTGGCATACCATGCTCGTGGTGCCTGTCGGAGTCCATAGAGAGCTCTCTTCAGTTTCAGCACTGAGTTTTCCTTCCTGGCGACGATGTATCCCGGTGGCTGGCTCACATAAACCTCCTCACTGAGCACACCGTTGAGGAATGCTGACTTCACATCCATATGATGTACTTCCCAGCCAGAGTGAGCAGCAAGAGCAAGTAGAAACCTCACTGTCTCCATCCTGGCCACTGGTGCAAATACTTCCTCGAAATCCACCCCCTGTCGCTGAGCATAGCCTTTCGCGACGAGGCGCGCTTTGTACTTGACGAGCTCGCCAGCTGCATCTCATTTCACATTGAAGACCCATTTCAGCTCGATCGCTTTGTGGCCACGAGGGAGTGAAGACATCTCCCAAGTGTTGTTCTCAGTGATGGATGCCATCTCTTCATCCATTGCAGCGCGCCAAGCTGCATCAGCGATTGCCTCATCGATGCTCGGGGGTTCTTCTGCTGCCAGCATGCACTCCTCATGCGGTTCCCGGACAGCATCATCTTCAGTGGCATCGAAAACACATGACAAGTGTCGGTACCGCATTGGCCCAACGTTAGTGTCCCAAGCATCATCTTGGGAAGGTGGTGTAGCCCAGCGCATGTTGAACTGTGCCGCTGGTGTCCTTAGCGATGTGGGTGGTGTCGATGGTGTGTTCTCTAGCTGGGACGGTGTCGAAGCGATGCTTGTCGCTGGAGTGCTTGTTGGCAGGGACGGCGTCGAAGCACTTCTTGCCGCCGGCGAGATGCCCCAAGTTGGACCAGGCATTGTCCAGGCACCACTGTCCACTTCCACCGTGCCATCTTCGAGGACATATGTGACGTTGAACAAGGTGGTCGCCGGTGTCGACTCGCGCTCCTCGTCCCAGTTCCAGGCCCTGCTTTCTTCAAACACAACATCATGGGTTACCTGAAGTTTGTCTGTTGCTGGATCATACACGCGATAGCATTTCAACGCCTCCTCGTAGCCGATGAAGAGCATCTTTGTCGATCGATCAGACAGCTTGTTGATCCCTGGACCAATCTTCTAAACGTGGGCGATGCACCCGAATACACGCATATGATGTACGTTCAGCTTGCGTCCGTGCCACGCCTCGTATGGTGTGACGCCGTTCAGAGCGCATGTTGGACACCTGATGAGGATGTAGACTGTAGTTCTGATGGCCTCGCCCCAGAACCGTGGCGGCACGGCCATGCTCTTTAGAAGGCATCTTGCCATCTCAACGACGGTTTGATTTATCTGCTCAACGACGTCGTTCTGCTGTGGCGAGTACGGCGCCGTCGTGAAGTGTTTGATCCCGTTCTCCTCATAGAGCTACTAGAATTCACCAGAGTTGAACTCCCCTCCACAATCTGAGCGGAACGCTCTGAGCTTGCAGTTGACAGCTGCTTCGGCTGCTGCCTTGATCTTGCAGAAACGCTGGAAAGCGTTGCTCTTGGCCTTGAGCACCTCCAGCCACATGTATCTGTTGTAGTCGTCCACGACGAGGAGGAAGTAGCTGTTGCCTCCCGGCGTCACCGGTGAGATCGGTCCACAGAGGTCTGTGTGTACCAATTCAAGGCCGCTATCAGCTCTGAAAGCCGACGCGCGGGGGAACGGGGTTCTGTGCTGCTTTTCGAGAGCGCAGCCGTCACGGTACTCCTCCACGTGCTCGACGCCGGGCAGCCCGCACACCATGTTGTGCTTGGACAGCGTGTGTAGCACTCGGAAGTGGAGATGGCCGAAACGGGCGTGCCATCGCCACGTCGTGTCCTCCGTCTCGCTCATCAGACATGTCGGTGCGTCATGCGTGAGGAGGCCGGTGTAGAGGCGATTTCCGGTGCGCTTGACACGGGCGAGCAGCTTGCTCGCTGGATCGTGGATTGTCATCATGCCGTTGGCGATGCCGATCTTGTAGCCGATCTTGAAAGCGGCAATGTCTTGCAGGTTAGTTCTAGTGATGATTAAATCATCGACATAAACACCCACAAGCAGGTATCTATTGCTATTGCCAAGCCTGTATATCGCATGCTCCAATAGGCTATGAGTGAAACCGAGGGAAACAAGTGAAGCATCAAGTTTGGCATACCATGCTCGTGGTGCCTGTCGGAGTCCATAGAGAGCTCTCTTCAGTTTCAGCACTGAGTTTTCCTTCCTGGCGACGATGTATCCCGGTGGCTGGCTCACATAAACCTCCTCACTGAGCACACCGTTGAGGAATGCTGACTTCACATCCATATGATGTACTTCCCAGCCAGAGTGAGCAGCAAGAGCAAGTAGAAACCTCACTGTCTCCATCCTGGCCACTGGTGCAAATACTTCCTCGAAATCCACCCCCTGTCGCTGAGCATAGCCTTTCGCGACGAGGCGCGCTTTGTACTTGACGAGCTCGCCAGCTGCATCTCATTTCACATTGAAGACCCATTTCAGCTCGATCGCTTTGTGGCCACGAGGGAGTGAAGACATCTCCCAAGTGTTGTTCTCAGTGATGGATGCCATCTCTTCATCCATTGCAGCGCGCCAAGCTGCATCAGCGATTGCCTCATCGATGCTCGGGGGTTCTTCTGCTGCCAGCATGCACTCCTCATGCGGTTCCCGGACAGCATCATCTTCAGTGGCATCGAAAACACATGACAAGTGTCGGTACCGCATTGGCCCAACGTTAGTGTCCCAAGCATCATCTTGGGAAGGTGGTGTAGCCCAGCGCATGTTGAACTGTGCCGCTGGTGTCCTTAGCGATGTGGGTGGTGTCGATGGTGTGTTCTCTAGCTGGGACGGTGTCGAAGCGATGCTTGTCGCTGGAGTGCTTGTTGGCAGGGACGGCGTCGAAGCACTTCTTGCCGCCGGCGAGATGCCCCGAGTTGGACCAGGCATTGTCCAGGCACCACTGTCCACTTCCACCGTGCCATCTTCGAGGACATATGTGACGTTGAACAAGGTGGTCGCCGGTGTCGACTCGCGCTCCTCGTCCCAGTTCCAGGCCCTGCTTTCTTCAAACACAACATCATGGGTTACCTGAAGTTTGTCTGTTGCTGGATCATACACGCGATAGCATTTCAACGCCTCCTCGTAGCCGATGAAGAGCATCTTTGTCGATCGATCAGACAGCTTGTTGATCCCTGGACCAATCTTCTAAACGTGGGCGATGCACCCGAATACACGCATATGATGTACGTTCAGCTTGCGTCCGTGCCACGCCTCGTATGGTGTGACGCCGTTCAGAGCGCATGTTGGACACCTGATGAGGATGTAGACTGTAGTTCTGATGGCCTCGCCCCAGAACCGTGGCGGCACGGCCATGCTCTTTAGAAGGCATCTTGCCATCTCAACGACGGTTTGATTTATCTGCTCAACGACGTCGTTCTGCTGTGGCGAGTACGGCGCCGTCGTGAAGTGTTTGATCCCGTTCTCCTCATAGAGCTACTAGAATTCACCAGAGTTGAACTCCCCTCCACAATCTGAGCGGAACGCTCTGAGCTTGCAGTTGACAGCTGCTTCGGCTGCTGCCTTGATCTTGCAGAAACGCTGGAAAGCGTTGCTCTTGGCCTTGAGCACCTCCAGCCACATGTATCTGTTGTAGTCGTCCACGACGAGGAGGAAGTAGCTGTTGCCTCCCGGCGTCACCGGTGAGATCGGTCCACAGAGGTCTGTGTGTACCAATTCAAGGCCGCTATCAGCTCTGAAAGCCGACGCGCGGGGGAACGGGGTTCTGTGCTGCTTTTCGAGAGCGCAGCCGTCACGGTACTCCTCCACGTGCTCGACGCCGGGCAGCCCGCACACCATGTTGTGCTTGGACAGCGTGTGTAGCACTCGGAAGTGGAGATGGCCGAAACGGGCGTGCCATCGCCACGTCGTGTCCTCCGTCTCGCTCATCAGACATGTCGGTGCGTCATGCGTGAGGAGGCCGGTGTAGAGGCGATTTCCGGTGCGCTTGACACGGGCGAGCAGCTTGCTCGCTGGATCGTGGATTGTCATCATGCCGTTGGCGATGCCGATCTTGTAGCCGCCCTCATCCAACTGGCCTATGAAGATTATGTTACTCCGCAGGCTAGGGATGTAGTACACGTCCGCGAGAACGCACTGCTCGCCAGTTTGTCCACGGAAGACAACAGATCCTTTTCCGCAGATCTTGATGACGGAGCCATCGCCAAACTTCACCGTGCCGTGCACTGTGTTGATGAGCGTGGCGAACACCTGGCGCAGCCCTGTCATGTGGCTGTTGGCACCAGTGTCGAAGTACCAGAGACCGTCTAGAGAAGGCACAGGGATCACCTTTTCCTCATTGAGAAAGACGGTGTGGTTCTCCTTTGACTCCGTGACGACGGCCATCATCAGCGTCGACGCTTCTTCCTCTGCAGCTTGCGCCAAGTTGGCCTGCTGCTGCTCGCGATCTCGCTTCGATTTTCTGCACTCCTTGGCCCAGTGACCGGCCTTCCTGCAGTACCTGCAATTTCCCTTTCGGTGTTCACCTTTGCCGGTGGTGTCTGTCGCGTTCCCGGCGTTCTTGCCGGATTCGTGCTTGGGCTTGTGTGCAGGTTTGCTTCCCGACCCAGATCCTCCCGATCCAGGCTGACGAGCCGCAGCGCGGGTGAGCCACTCCTCCTCTGTGAGGTACAGTTTTCCGCCCGTCTCCGGTTCAGGCTCACCACGGCCCTCGGACGCCGTGAGATGACCACTCAACTCTTCAATCGACAGCTGCTTCAGATCAAGTAGTGTCTCTATTGAACATGCCATCTGTGCGTACCTTGGAGGTACAACGCGCAGAATCTTCTGGACGCCGTCGAGCTCTGACGTGGTGTCGCCGAGGGATTGAAGCTCGATGACGATGCTGGACACGCGGAGGGAGAAGTCCTCGACCGTTTTCCCGCTCTGGAACGCCAGCTTGTCAAAGTCCTTGCGCAGCTTTTGACGACGTGCTTCGCGGACGCGATCGACGCTGACGCGCATGGTTTTGATGGTGTCCCATGTGGCCTTGGCGTTGTCCTTGGCCGCCAGCACCTGCACCATCTCCGTCGGAACAGAGCACAGGATGACGCCCAGCGCCTGCCTTTCCTGCCGCTCCGTCGCGTCGTCCATGTCGACAGCTTCCCAGAGGCCGGCGCCCTGGAGCTGGACACGCATCAGTATTGCCCATTTAGTGTAATTGATCTTGGTGAGCATCGGCCAGGAGATGACCCCAGCACTGCTTCCGCCGCCGTTGGTCTCCCGCACGACCTCCCGCACCATGATGTCGCCAGCTCCTCCTCTCCTGATCGTGCTTCGTCCGCGACTCGGCGAGCGCACGTGGCGTGGGGCCTTGTCCCCTGACGATGACCGAGATGGGGTGGCAGCTGGTTGTTGCGGTGGCGGCGATCCTACCATCGCTCTGATACTAAATGTTGTTGCCAAACTACACACTCGCTCTCACTCTCTGAACTTCGAACGAAAACGAAAGACACAAGTGGTTTTGCGCTGCGTGCAGAATGCAGCTTTTCTATTTCTCATTCACCTTATTAAGCAGATCGCCATGATCCACAAAGATAGCTAACAAACCCGATCAAATAGCTGACCAGGCCTACTGAACGTGCCATCCCACGTTCGCTCGAGTCGTGCGTGATCTCTACTGCTACTGCCGCAAGACTCGCATGCTCCATGCCATCCCATGGTGCGGGTAGTGCGGCCTAACAAATTAGCCTACTGAAATAAAACCAGAACATCTAGATCGTGTCCATGAACAGGCTCATAGACACACTATTATTTCATGCTAGAACTGTTAACTGAAGAACGGTTTCAGTGCTTGTCCATCAGGGAGAGAAGGTGCAGAGTTTAGTCCAACAAGCGCGCCCACAGCAGCGGATTGGCGACGTGCAGGCGAAGGTCGACAACAGCGACCCCCGTGAAGTAGTTCTCAGAGACGTCCTTGAGCTTGACGAGGGTGGCGACCGGAAGTGGACAAGGATGGCGTGGGTTTGGGAGGAGTCAGCAAGTGGCGATGAAGGGGAGCTTGAGCGAGGCAGGGGCCGGTGCTTGCAGGCGACTGAAAGGAGAGTGACGGGAGAGAGAGAACTAGAACAAGTGGGGAGTGGCGGCGATGCAGGGGAAAAGGAGGCTAGTGCTAGGGTTGCATACTAGGCAGCGGCGGCTGGTTTTAAGGAAGGGATTGAGCTGGGACAGTCGTCCCATCCATCAGGTGGTCGACGTGGAGGCCATGGATGCGCTGCCGTATAATGAACAAGATGACCACGGGAGGGAACAGGCCGACTTGGGCGGGAGTGGGCTTAGGAAGAAGGTTTTGGCTGGGCTACAGGGTCCGGTTGGACCTCTTTGCTTCTTTCCCTTTTTTTCCTGAAAATGCTTCTTTAGTTCTTGCAGCATTCTTTTTAGGGGAAAACAAGAAAGAGGTTTGAAAACTGGTTGCAAACTTTATTTCGAAAATATGGATTTTTATTCCAAAACATTTTACAAATATTTAAAATAAAGTTTATTCCAAATAATTTTAGGTTTAGCAAAAGCATGCAAGGTGATTGATGCATGATAATGCACAAAAAATAAAATAATAAACAAATCTAAAAGAGGATTTTTCTGGGCTGTTACAATAATAATATTGGGTATGTCCATCATGGCATTTACACAATGGCATAAACCTCATTGTTAATTGACGTATTTGTCACATGATCCAGAAATTACAATGGCATAAACCTCATTGTTAATTGACGTATTTGTCACATGATCCAGAAATTGATCATCAGTTGACCAATGAACTAGTATAGAGATTTACTAGGGACTCTGGTTGTTTAATACCGCACGTGTATCGGTGTTTCTAGACCGACACAGTTATAGCACTGTATTAAACTTATTATGAACTCTTTGAAATATGCAAATAAACCCTTTATTATTTTCTTCTAGGGCATAATTCCTTCAGTCTCCCACTTGCACTAGATTACAAATAATCCAGCTGCATTCAATCATGATATCATATCAGTCATATGTGTTCTTGATCATGCTTGCTCGTGAGAGATTGTTTCAGTGATATGTACAACTCAGACCTTTTATATTCTTTGGAACTTGTCAACAAATTTGACATTATCCCATCAAATGATGTTGTTAAAGTATATGTTTTTGGCAGAGGAGTGGGACTTTGTATTCTAGTGATGGCATTCGATCAGTCAAAAGGAACTTTTTTTGTCGCCATACCAGAAACACACTCATCTAGAAGACAAACTTTCTAAGCCATAACAATATACTTGCCACTTTAAAGTAGCCTCTAACTCTTAAATTTATGTAGATTCAATCGATAGTGCAGAATGCAACTTCGATGTCTAACCATGCTACCATTTATCTAAGCCTTTAATTTGCAAATTTCCTGTAACAACTCAGAATTTGTAACCCAACTCTTATTAAATAAAGAGTCAAAAATTGGACCCAAATAAAACTTTTTCTTCCATATTGCATGCATACATGTATTCTCTTTATTTGTATTTCTATGATTTTTATGTGTGTTCTTTTTGCTTGAGCACTGGTTAGATAATTCTAATTGAACCAATAGAAGCAACTAAGAAAGATATTAGGAACCAAAAGAACCAAAAATAAAAATAGGTAAGAAAGAGATAAAGTTAATATGATCTAAAAACTGTTAATGACTACACCACTTTGAGCCCTTATATTAAGAAATCTACAGCTCACCTGCAGGTTTCACCTTTTAGTTGAGCTTAACCAAGTTATGGACTAACTCAACCAACAAAGATCTACCAAAATTTCAAACCAGAACACCACTCAAACTTGAGCCAAAGTTTGAATCTGAAACAGAAACCATTTCAAATTTGAAATATAAATTTTTGCAAAACTCATTATTTCTCCAGAACAAAAATATGCCTGGGTACCTTATCCAATATGATGAGCACCCAAAGTGGCAAATTTGAAAAATTCGAATTTTGAATTCTTGTGAGCATTTCGTCGAACGGTGGCAGAAGAAAATCGAGTGAGATCAACCCCACTGTGCTGCACTGTTCTAAGCGCGACCAAGCGCTGTAGCCATACCCTCTGGCCACCCCTCGACCGATCCCAGCCCCCTCTGCCCCGACCCAAGCCAGGAGAAACGGAGGAACGGCGAGGTTTGCAACCAGGGCCCCCTCCCAGGAACCCACTGTCCCGCGCGATGCCGACCAACGTGAAGGCGCCAGAGGCGACCCACAGTCCCCCGCGGCCGACCCAGTAACTCCCCAGCACGCGAGCGTGGCCGCCGTGACCGGAGGAAGCTTCACGCACCGCCAGGACCCCCGCAACGGCGAGCTTCTGGCCGAGCTTGTCCCTGCCGCCTCGGCCTATAAAAAGCCCCCTCGATCAAACGAAGCAAGGCACCTCACTCCCAGCTACCTCCCAGACATCGCCACTCTCTCCCTCTCGCTCTGCTTCGCCGTAGCCAACCTCGCCGGCGCGGTACTGGACAGGAGCAGCGCCGCCACGTCCGACCACCTGGAGGCCAGCTTCTGCAGGGAATCGGAGGAGGAGACGAACCGCCGCCAATCCCGCACGTCGCCGACGAGCCCTGCTTCCTCTACGCCACTCCCTCGCCGTCGAACGGTCTTCGCTGCTCGCAGGTGAGCTCCACCCCTTTCTCGTCGAGACGATGACTGGGAGCCGTCCGATTCTAATTCGACGCTAGCATACCGATTCGGGAACCGTTAAGTGAACTGACAGCGAGACCCCACCTGTCAGCTCCCCTGTGATTCTTTTTTCCCCGCGCGAAACGTTTTCTGGGCCGGCCCGTTCGGGTTTCGTCTGGACTGGGCCTGGCTAGTGAAGTTTCGGTCCGAACCGTTTTAATTAATTCCCGCCCTTTTCTTTTATTTCAAAACTGTTTCAAATGGGATTTTCAAATTCAAATTCCTAGAGTTTTATAAGTCCAAATTTAGCAAATAAATATTCGTTGGAAAGCTTAGAAAATACTCTATCCAATAGTACTGGTTAGATTTAAAAATCAGTTAAGAATAAAATTGGATATGAATAGTGTGACCCTAGCTTGTTAATTAATGAAAGATTTCTAGAAAATTATTTAAGCTATCAAAAATCATGAAAATTAAAATGTGAACTTACTAATGACCCCTCTTACTGTTAGTCAACACTAATCTACCCCAAACCATATTAGTGTGATCATTTAGACCCTAACCCAAACCTATTTGTTAGCATAAAATGATAGATCACTAGTGCACACTTAGAATTAATTGCCCTCTTTACCATTTCACTTAGTGGATTATTCCCACCTAAACTTGTCTTAGTAACCCTAAATCAACACCAATGCTGCACAAGTGGACCACCTATGCTCCCTAGTAGAGAAACTAGCTTGCACACTTGAAGAAAAACTTAGAAGAAAAACTTACAATCCAACCCCATAGCAATGCAACCTAAATGCTTGGTTAGCAAACAAGAATGTGTGCTTGGTGTGTTGTTGGTTTGGTGAAGTGATGGTGTGCTTTGTGTTTATTCGTTATTAGACGCTAGTGTTGCCGAGGAGGATATTGGAGGGGATTATTATTATCAAGAAGAAGAAGAGAACCCCGGACACTTTGCCAACCAAGGCAAGCCATCTTTTGATTCATACTCCCACTACCTAGTTTTAATATTGCATTCTACTTGTTTTAAGTAAATTGCATGATTGAATTGCTAGAGTAGAATGATAGAAGTAAATTGCATGATTGAATTGCTAGAGTAGAATGATAGAAGCATATTGATGTCTTGGTTATCAAGAGCATCAAGCTGAGTTTATCCAACCATAGTAGTAGGACTATCACTCAATGTAGTTGCTTAGTCGCTAATAAAAGTTGAGGCTATCTCTGGAGGAACCCCATTTGAAAGGTGGTGACTTGAAATTTAAACTTGAAATGGGAGATTGCTCCTCCATGATGGCTTTATGAAAGAAAATAATCTTGACTAAGAACTATGAAATGTATTTCTCAATTGACAACGAGTGATGTACATGGGTGCCAATTATACCGTACAACCACGTTACCCCTATATGGGAAGGGGCTTAATCCGTAGCTTGTTTATCTTAGTATGGGAGGTCTTGTATTAAATCTTCATGGGAGGACTCCATGGGCGGATACTTCTTGACCAAGTGGATTCACTAACCCGGTACCCGGGATGGGCAGAACTAGAGGCGCCGGAGCGGGAAGTCCGTATCCCGGGCTCTAGGGAAGGATCCTATACTAGGATGAGCAAGTGAAAGACTTTGTTTGATTATCTGAAAGCCGCATACCTTTGGGTATAGCGAACCGTGGATTTCTCCCGGCAGATGTATCGAATCTTGTGGGTAAAGTGTACCCCTCTGCAGAGGTTTCAAACTATTCGAATAGCCGAGTCCTCGGTCATGGACGGTTGGCAAACTCTACCTGGCTTTTGTCAAGATTAAAAATAACAAGGGTGAACTTGGTGAATGACATGAATTTGAATTGACATGACTTGACCTTGATCTTGACACATTGAAGTCCCTCTTAGAATGAACTTAGAGAACTAAACCTCTTTTCTACAAATGAGCATTCTTGGGAAATAAAACTAGCTTTTGCAAACCAACTTAGTGCTCAGTCCACTATACCCCAACCTTGCACATCTACTTCATCCTTTCATTTATAAGATGGTTTGCGAGTGCATCCAATGTACTCACGGCTGTGTCCCTGGCTATCAACTTGGCCAGACGATGGGGAGGAATACCAGGAGGAAGGGTATGAAGAAGAGTACCAGAACTAAGCTCGTCTCCGTGAGTCGCCATTTGCCTGTAGGGAGAAGGCATGGGCCGAAGACGTTATTTCCGCTGCTATATTGTGTTGTAATATGACTTGGTCTATATGACCATTGTATTTGAATCATCGTATTGTAATGTCTATGGAACTGGTTACCAACTACGTTATGTATATCGCAACAATGATTCTGGGATTGCGGTGGAATACATAACGGGCACTTCGAATTTGTTATCAAATTTGAGGTCGCCACAAGTTGGTATCAGAGCCTAGGCTGACCATAGGAGACCTTAGTTAGAATGGGCGTTAAAACAAAACCTTGATAAAAGAAAGATACAAGAACGGTTGCAAAAATTGCTTAGTCTTTCCTCTCTAGTTACAAAGTTTTATACATACTTCAGTTTGAGCTTACTTAAAATTTTGCACACTTGAGTTGATCACTAACTTGAACTAATTTAAAATTTTGTAGATGGCCCTGGTATTCACTGAGCAGTACCAGTTGGGCCAAGGTGGCAGCCTTTGTTTCGAGCGCGACCTCACCACTTTGACCTTGTTCCTGAACCGTTTGTACCCGGAGTTCAAGGGAGCCGTGCTCAATGAGCACCCGGATGGAGAGCTACGGTGGCTCATCCGAGCTAGTTGCCGTGGCAAGAAGGGGATGTTGGGTTCTCCAAGGATCAAGTTTGAGCTTGTGGAGAACACTTGGGCCGATGGTTTGGTCCGAGCGATGCAGGAGATGCACGCCCGCTTATGCGGACTGCACGTTGAGGAGGTTCAGGGAGGACGCTTCAAGGACTTTGCTCGGCGTGATGCGGATGGGCGTCCCGCAAACATGCCCGGGCAGAATGAGCCGAGTACCTACATCGACCACATGGACTTCTTGCTATACTCCACTCAGCAGGAGGCCGACCGTGCCCGTACTAGGGCCAACCTCGAGCACGTTGCACTGGTGGAAGCAAGGAGCACTATCAGGATTCTTGCGAAGGAGCGCAAGAGCCTTCGTCGCCAGCGCGATGAGAAGGAACAGGACCTCGAGGAGTTGAAGGCCAATGTGGCGGAGTTGACTGCGTACATTGAGAGTCTTGAGGATCACCTTGGTGAGGAGGAAGGCATTGATCTCCGCAAGGAGGATAATGCCCTCATTAGTGATGAGGATGACTTCATGGAGGACCTCGATGATCCGGAGGATGGTCACAATGGATTCATTGTGAGTGACGAGGAGGAAGACCCCGAGGAGCCCGCTGTTTAGACTCGAGCTCCATGTGTTACCTAGTATGAGTTTCACTTTAGTGTTCACTTCGTGTAGGTGTGAGTTGTATCCCCCTCTCTAGTAGACGAGTCACAATGGTTTGATGTAAACCATTTGTAATGTGTGAACTCGTATGTAAGATATGTTTGATGAGTGATGAATGAAATTTGAATTTGGCCTCTAAGGCCTTAGTAAAACAAAATTGCATCATCCATGTACCTTTAAGTCTTAGCAAATTAGCTTTTCCCTCTTGTCTTACACACCTTATCTTCAGATGCCGCGAGCACCCCCACCCCCGAACCCGGAAATGGCCGAATTGCTAAGGTTGATCATGGAAGACCGGGAAGCAGCACGAGCTGAGCGCCAAGCTAACTTGGCCACTCTTCAGCAGTTAACCCAGATGGCAACGAGCCACAACAATGGAAATGGCAATGGTGAAGGAGAAAACCATGGCCATGGAGAGCACCGATCCAAGTTAAGGAGTTTCCAAAACACCAACCCTCCTATATTCACTAAGTCTGAAGAGCCCTTAGATGCCGATGACTGGCTCCGTACTATGGAGAACAACTTGGCAGTCGCCGAAGTTGGTGAAAATGAGAAGGTCTTGTATACCACCCACTATCTTGCTGGAGCAGCGAGAGCTTGGTGGGACAGTACCCGTGCAATGCAAGCCCCAGGGTATGTGATGCCTTGGGAGGAGTTCAAGAGCAAGTTTAGCAAAGCCCATGTTCCTATGGGATTGGTTAAAAGGATGAGAGATGAATTCAGAAATCTGAAGCAAGGTTCCATGTCTGTGGTGGATTACCGTGACAAGTTCCTTACCTTGTCTAGGTATGCCCCAGATGACACCAACACCACTGAGAAGAAGCAAGAAAGGTTTCTGGATGGACTTCATGATGAGATGCAATGTGTCCTGGTTAGTATTCCCTTTGCCGACCTGGAGTCATTGGTTGACTCTGCCATTCAGATGGAAGGCAAACTCAAGCAAGCTACCGAGAACCGCAAGCGCCGTATGATGTATCAAGGCAACTCGAGCAACTCGCAGAAGCCAAGGGGAAATGCGCCAATGAGTTTCACCCCTAGACCAATGAGGCCGTCTGCACCTGTTCCGCGTCCCAACTATCCTAACCGCCCGCCCGGAAACAACTTCAACCGTGCACCCCCAAGACCTAGTGGCAACAACTTCAACACCAATACTCCAAGGCCAAATGGCACCCCTGTGTTACCCAAGCCTGGTGACAAGTCTGGTGTTACATGTTATGAGTGTGGACAAAAAGGGCACTACTCCAATGAGTGCCCCAAGAAGCTGAATGATGCATCCAAGACTACTGCTCCTGCTCAGCAACAGCGTCGTGTGGGAAATGGCAAGAACTATCCACCAAGGAACCAGCCTCACTCTCGAGGCCGTCTGAATCACATGAATGTTGAAGAAGCTCAGGAAGCAACCGACGTGGTGCTTGGTATGTTCCCTGTTAACCCAGTTCTTGCAAGAGTTCTGTTTGATTCTGGAGCTTCGCACTCATTTGTTACCCAATTATTCGTTGATAAAAGTGGACTTCAACCCACACCCTTGAAAGATGTCATGTCTGTACAAATTCCCGGGTCAGTAACCAAAGCCAGTTGTACCTGTTTGGCAGTACCCATAGAAATCCATGGGATCTCATTCTTAGCCAGTTTGATTGTGTTAGGAACCAAAGGATTGGAAGTAGTCTTAGGTATGGATTGGATGTCCCAACACCAAGGAATTATAGATTGTGCCAAAAAGACCATCACCATGAGGAGTAGTCATGGAGTTTTCGTGAAGCATGTGTCCGTTAAACCCATTCCAATCCCCAGATGTCATAAGAGTATCTCGGGACCGACTCTGGAGCAAGTCCCCATCGTCTGTGAATACCCGGATGTCTTTCCCGATGAGTTACCCGGAATGCCACCGGATCGGGATATTGAGTTTATCATTGAGCTTATCCCCGGAACTGGATCAATAGCCCAACGGCCCTATCGTATGAACCCAGCGGAATTAGTTGAGTTGAAGAAGCAACTGGATGACCTGTTGAGTAAAGGATTAATTCAACCAAGTTCTTCTGCTTGGAGATCACCCGTTCTGTTTGTGGATAAAAGTGACGGTTCTAGCCGACTGTGCACTGATTATCGCAAGCTTAACGATGTAACCATCAAGAACAAGTATCCTCTCCCGAAGATTGAAGATTTGTTTGACCAATTGACTGGAGCCAGAGTATTCTCAAAGATAGATCTTAGAACTGGATACCACCAACTGAAGATCCGTGCAACGGATATCCCCAAAACAGCCTTCACTACCCGATACGGATTGTATGAGTACACCGTAATGTCATTTGGATTGACCAATGCCCCTGCTTATTTCATGAATCTCATGAATAAGGTTTTATGGAGTTCTTGGATAAGTTTGTTGTTGTCTTCATCGACGACATTCTTATCTACTCCAAATCCAAAGAAGAGCATGCAACCCATCTGAGATTAATTCTAGAAACCCTAAGAGAGCATCAGCTATATGCTAAGTTCAGTAAATGTGAGTTCTGGTTGAAGGAGGTTGGATTCTTAGGCCATGTGCTGTCAGCAGGAGGAATATCGGTAGATCCCAAGAAGATCAAATCAGTCCTGGAATGGGAAGCCCCTACCACTCAAACGGAAGTTAGAGGTTTTCTCGGATTAGCGGGATATTACCGCAAGTTCGTCGAAGGATTTTCCAGTATTGCCCGTCCGATGACCCAATTATTGAAGAAGGACAAGAAGTTTGAATGGACCCTTAAGTGTGAAGAGAGTTTTCAAGAGCTCAAGAAGCGATTGGTGACCGCCCCTGTCCTAACCATGCCGGATATCACTAAAAACTTTGATGTCTATTGCGACGCTTCCAAACTTGGACTTGGTTGTGTCTTGATGCAAGAAGGGAAGGTCATAGCTTACCTCTCTAGGCAGCTTAAACCTCATGAAGAAAATTATCCAACCCATGATCTAGAGTTAGCAGCCGTGGTTCTAGCTTTGAAGACTTGGAGGCATTATTTGATGGGAAACCGCTGTGAGATCTATTCGGACCACAAGAGTTTGAAGTATATTTTCACCCAAAAGGAGTTGAACATGAGGCAAAGGAGATGGATAGAGTTGATCAAGGATTATGATCTGGAAATTCACTATCACCCTGGTAAGGCCAATGTAGTGGCCGATGCGTTGAGTAGAAAGCCGTGTTCGTTGAATATGAGGATCAAGGAAGAGCAACCTATGTTACACCAAGAGTTTGAAAGATTTGGATTGGGACTAGTCAGTCAAGGATTTCTCGCCAACCTTGAGTTCCAACCCACCTTGTTGAACCAAATCAAAGAAGCCCAGAAGGGAAATGAGAGTATTGAAGGAATCAAGCGCAGAATTGGTTCCGGCAAGGTGCCAGGATTTGAAGAAGATGATCAAGGAGTTCTTTGGTACAAAGGCCGTATTTGTGTGCCCGCTGACTCAGAATTGAAGGAAGTAATTATGAAGGAAGCCATGAGACACCTTACTCCATCCACCCCGGTGGAACTAAGATGTACCAAGATTTGAAGGAACAATTTTGGTGGCATGGAATGAAGCGCGAGATTGCATCGTTTATATCCAAGTGTGATATCTGCCAAAGAGTCAAGGCTGAACATCAACGTCCTGCTGGTTTGCTGCAACCTTTGCAAGTTCCGGAATGGAAGTGGGAATCTGTTGGAATGGATTTCATCACTGGATTTCCAAAGTCTAGCCGTGGAAATGACTCTATTTGGTCATTGTGGATAGACTAACCAAAGTGGCCCACTTTATTCCTGTCAAGACCACTCATCGCTCAGATCAGCTAGCAGATCTGTACCTATCCAGAATTGTCAGTTTGCATGAGTTCCTAAAACCATAGTTTCTGATCGAGGAACCCAATTCACCTCAAGATTTTGGAAAGCTTACATCAAGCTTTGGGAACCAAGTTAGCCTTCAGCACCGCTTACCACCCTCAGACTGATGGACAGACTGAAAGAGTAAATCAAATACTTGAAGATATGTTGAGAGCCTGTGTCCTAGCTTATGGAGCTAAGTGGGAAGATTGTCTGCCTTTCGCGGAGTTTTCCTACAACAACAGTTATCAAGCCAGTTTGCCAATGGCCCCCCTTTGAAGCTTTGTACGGAAGAAAGTGTCAACCCCTCTGACTGGTCCGAACCACCGAGACAGCCAGCTTTTTTGGACCAGATCTGCTTGCACGCGGCGC